>UESW01000808.1:0-21963 GCA_900491605.1 Calamus simplicifolius | reverse complement strand
CAATAGAACACGGCAAACACAAAGATTTTATAGTGGTTCGGTGTATCCAACACCTACGTCCACTCCCAAGATTCACTTGGGTCCACACTATAATCACCCTAGATTACAGCAGAGTTGTTTTACAAGCTCACAACTCAAACTTGTTGTTTTCACAACGAACCCAGCTGGTTTTCAAGGGCTCACCAGCACAAAAACCCTAACACAAGCTTAACCAAGCTTGTACCGAGGTAAGACTACCTCCACTAGTTCAATCCCCCAGATTGAACTAGACACAAAGAATAGAAATATTGTTTTTTAGTTACAAAGCTCCTTAATGAGCAGATAAACAAATGTAAGAATAAAGTTTAGAAAAGCCTGATTTGCAGTTGGTTGGCTTTGAGCTTTTCTTCTTCTTCTTTTCTCAACTCCTTTGAAGTGTAGAATCGGGCCTCAGCTTGGATTCTTCACGGAAGATGTTGGAGTTGATTTGAGCTTTTCCCTTTTCTTTGAGTGTTGAAAATCTCTTGAGATGCTCTTGAATAGCTCTTGGATTTTCTTCTGAAGCTTCCTTGGATGTTGAGCTTGAGCACAGAAGGAAGCTTCCTTTGATTTCACACTCTTTCTTTCACTCTATTTTGAATCTCGGATTTTTTCAAATGAAGCTCTGTTTTTCCGATTTTTCTCTTCTTTTTCTTTGAAATGAATATCTCTTGTATATCTTTGATTTGAAAACGGCTTCTCTATTTATAGATTCTGCAAAAATATAGCCGTTAGAAACAAAGAAAAATAGCCGTTAATAAAAATCTTACCGTTGACGCTGAGTTGGCATTCGAAAAAATCGCCCAGATTTGCTGGAGTCGACTCCTGCTTTTCCGCGAGTCGGCTCGAGTCGTGATACAAAAATAGAAATTCAGAAAGTCAAAGGGTCGACTCATCAAAATAAAGTGTCGACTCCTGACAGTCGGGGGTCGACTCATGAAAAGTTGGGGTCGACTCGCGAAGTGCTCAGAAAAACACACCTCTGGTGTCTGAGCGGAGTCGACTCGCACAGTCATGGAGTCGGCTCGACAGAATCGGGGGTCGACTCGAGAAATTACGTGGGTCGACTCGAGACAGACAGACATTTCTGTTCTGAGTGGAGTCGACTCTGAAACTCTAGAGTCGGCTCCGGAACGTATCAAAAATCAGAAATTTTCTGATTGACTTTAAATTCGTTCCAGATTCATTTTAAATCATTTTTTGACTTGAATTAATAAAATTGACATTAGGAATCAATTCAAGAATGTTCCAAAAACTCATTGATTAATATGAAGTATAAAATTTCTTTTTGAAAGCTTAAACATTGAGCTTGAAGTTACTTTCAAATTGATTAAAGTCATACTTTAACATTCTCATTGATTGTTCTAAATAAATTCATTGCTCATGTAAATAAACTCATTACATCTTTTATACTCATGGCTTTTGGTAATCATCAAAATCAATAAGATTGGGGCATATAATTTTTCAACAATCTCCCCAACAATCTCCCCCTTTTTGATGATGACAAAAACATTGAGTTTATGCATGATTGATTTGTGAATTTATTTTATTTCATAAATAGGCTTAGGCTCCCCCTGAATGAGGTAGCTCCCCCTATGAAACTTAATCATTCAATTTATTATCTCATTGATTAATTTGATTTTCTCATATGCATATTCAATATAAAACTATAAAACTCTCCCCCTTTTTTGTTATCAACAAAAAGGTAGAGAAGCATAAACATCATTCATTCATTGATAAAAGAAATACATTGAGTAAAAATTGACATTTCATTTCATCAAAGATAATACATCAAAGTGTCTAATACATTGATATCAAAATGTAAACAATGCAAGGACTGATCTAATACATTAAAATGAGTCCTAACAATCCTAGTCAAATGATCTATTATATTTTCATTCCATCTGTTTGTATTTTACATAGTCCTTCAGTCTCATCTACAAAAGTGCAAGCAGTCAAAATTTTATCTTGAGCTCAGCATTGCATTTAGCATAGGTTTCGCCATCTCCGCAAATCTTTAAGTTCTTCAAAATGTTCTTAGATCTCCACTTAAAGACTTTGAAGAAGTGCTAAGAGTAGATTCAATCTTGGTGATTCGTCATCCAAAGAATAAGAGTTTCCTTTAGATTCATAAACTTTTCAAACTCTGATTTAATTTTCTGACTGATCATCAAGAAGCCTTTGAGTTGCCTTAACTGAAGATCTGAGAAGCCAACAGAAGAAGATGAAGCTTGATCAAATAACGGAGCAGGGGTAGGAGCAGGAGCAGAATAGGAGGGCTCGGAGGTGCAGGTGAAGTGTCTAACTGATGGTCCCGGTGCCTCAACATCCGCTCTCTCTTCACAACCTTTCCTTTCCCATCTTCCATTTTCTTAACAAACCCATCCTATGAATAGTGGCCAAACTGTAAAATCTGTGTGTCTCAAGTTCCTCATTGGCTCACTATCAGAAATGACAATCCCTTGGCTCTGAAAATTTAGTGAGATCATGCCATAGGGCAACTTGATTTTCTCTTTCCTCCACAGTCAGCAATGTACCAAAAATCATACTGGAAGGTTAATGGGTTTACCCGTACAATGCATCCATTACAAAAATATCTCTTTCAGACATAATCAAATCTCCCAATCTTTGGGAAAATCTACTACAATGTGAGAATCTCAGTTCTAAGGATAATTGATTGGCAAAACTTCTCAAAACCGACAACTCCCGGTTAATAATCTAGAAGAGCTGGGCTTCTATCTTCAGAAGAAAATGTAGAGTCCTGACACTGGTAGATCCAATAATCTTGAAGAAGCTCACAGTCACTGAATTCTATTTCCTCTCACATGCTATAGACCATTATCTCCTCTAGACAATTCTTATAAAATTCCTTTACAAGGCGGGATAGGTAGGACAATCTAAGGAACAATCTTCTCCCAACCCATCTCAATCAACTGTCTTCCCAAAAAAATCCCTCTGCCTCAAAAATTCAAAATCCACTTTTCTCCCGTGTATGATTCTATCGGCTAATCTATCTACCTGAGAAGGAGCCGTAGCTGGAGAAGCATTGGAGTTGAAGAGATGAGGTGAATCCGTGCTTGGTGAAGGCTCACGAACCGGACGCCTCACGGTCTTCCTCACGGCTCTCTTCCTCTTCACACCGGCCGCACCAAGGTTAGAACCTCGAGTTTTGGGGCCATTGATCGATTGGAAGGGTTAATCAGGGATTTTGGGAATTTGGAAGGTCTGGAGTATTTTGGAGAGAGTATTTTGAGAGATTGAAAGTTAGAAATGAACGGCGAGTCGACTCTGCCCTAGATAAATCGACCTGGGACCACTTCGAGTCGGCTCCCGCAAAGCAGGGGTCGACTCCGGACAGTCACAGAAAACCATCCCGAAGTGGAGTCGACTCGCGCCGAGAAGGGGTCGACTCGAGAGTTTCAGTAGAAACCAGGAGTCGACTCCGATACTCACCGAGTCGGCTCCGAGACCATTTCAGAGCAAAAACATGAAATTTCTGAAATGTGTCCGGAATTGATCATAAAAATTGATAAAATAATCATTGGATTTGAATAGATCAATTAGATATGAATTCTAGATAAGATTTCCTTAAAGATCAAGGATTTGAAAGAATTTAGATAAAATTTCCTTAGGGGTTTCAAATTCATTCTAATGGATCACAAATCCCTAACTCTCCTCTAAGATAACAGAATCTTTCTTCACTTAAGGGTTTTGTAAATATATCTGCTAATTTCTTCAGTATTAACATAATCAAGACAATTTCATTATTTGCAACATGTTCTCTTATAAAATGATATCTAATTTCTATGTGTTTGTTCTTGAATGTTGAATTGGATTTTTAGTTAGATTAATTGCACTTGTGTTATCACATCTTATAGGTGTTTATCAAGTGTGATACCATAGTCTTCAAGTTGTCGCTTAATCCATAGGATTTGAGCACAGCAACTTCCAGCTGCAACATATTCAGCTTCAGTAGTTGATAATGCAACTGAATTTTGCTTTTTGCTAAACCATGAGATTAAGTTACTTCCTAAGAATTGGCATGCACCACTTGTGCTTTTTCTATCTAACTTACATCCAGCATAATCAGAATCAGTGTATGCAATCAGATTTAATGTTGAGTCTCTAGAATACCATAAACCTACATTTTTTGTTCCACTTAAGTATCTTAGTATTCTTTTAACAGCAATTAAATGTGATTCTTTAGGTTCAGACTGAAATCTAGCACATAAGCAAACAGCAAACATTATGTCTGGTCTACTTGCAGTTAAGTAAAGTAGGGATCCGATTATACCTCGATAATATTTTTGATCAACCTTCTTACCTTCTTCATCTTTGTCCAGCTTGCATGAAGGACTCATTGGTGTTCCGAGGGGTTTGATTGATTCCATACCAAACTTCTTTAGAATTTCTCTTGTGTACTTTGTTTGGTTGATAAAGATTCCCTCTTTGCTTTGTTTGATTTGGAGTCCAAGGAAGAAGTTGAGTTCTCCCATCATGCTCATTTCAAATTCTCCCTGCATTAACTTAGCAAACTCTTGACATAGAAGATTGTTAGTAGCACCAAAAATGTCATCAACATATATTTGAACTACTAATAAATCTTTACCTTTTCTTTTCAAAAACAATGTTTTATCAACATTTCCTCTTATAAAATCATTTTCAATTAAAATTTACTTAATCTATCATACCAAGCTCTAGGTGCTTGTTTCAAACCATATAATGCTTTGTGCAATTTAAAAACGTGATTTGAAAATTCATGATCTTCAAAACCTGGTGGTTGTTCTACATATACTTCTTCATTTATAAATCCATTTAAAAAGCACTTTTTACATCCATTTGAAATAAGTTAAAATTCATGTGACATGCAAATGCAAGTAATAGTCTAATGGCTTCTAATCTAGCTACTGGTGCAAAGGTTTCATCAAAATCAATACCTTCTTCTTGATTATATCCTTTTGCAACTAATCTAGCTTTGTTTCTAATTACTATGCCATTTTCATCTAGTTTATTTCTAAATATCCATTTTGATCCTATAACAGAATGATTTTTAGGTCTTTCACTAATGTCCATACATTATTTCTAGTGAATTGATTTAATTCTTCTTGCATTGCTAACATCCAATTATTATCTTTTTCAGCTTCTTCAATAGTTTTAGGTTCAATTTGTGATACAAATGCAAGATGATTACTAATATTCTCATAGATGATCTAGTTCTTATTCCTTGAGATGGATCACCTATAATCAATTCCTTAGGGTGACTATAAGCATATCTCCAATCCCTAGGTAGATCTACATCATTATGATTAGTGTTAGTATCATCATCCTTAGGTGAATCATTATCTTTAGCTTCTTGTTCATGATCTGAAGATACATCAATATTTAATTTTTCAAGATCTTTTCAATTATGTTTGTATCTTCATCATCAAATTTTTCGGAACGAGTTGCTAAAGATTCATCAAAAACTACATGAATGGATTCTTCAACAACTAAAGTTTTCTTGTTAAATACTCTATATGCTTTACTAGTTGTTGAATATCCTAAGAATATTCCTTCATCAGATTTAGCATCAAATTTGCCTAAATTATTTTTACCATTATTGTGAACAAAACATTTACAACCAAATGCATGAAAATATTTAATGTTGGGTTTTCTATCATGCCATAATTCATAAGGTGTTTTCTTTAAAATAGGTCTTATTAAGGCTCTATTTAGGATGTAACATGCTGTGTTAATAGCTTCCGCCCAAAAGTATTTCGGGAGTTTACTTTCACATAGCATGGTACGGGCCATGTCTTCTAGAGTCCTATTTTTCCTTTCAACTACACCATTTTGTTGTGGGGTCCTAGGTGCAGAAAAATTATGATTAATACCATTTTCATTGCAAAAACTTTCAAATAAGTGATTTTCAAATTCAGTTCCATGATCACTTCTTAGAGACACTATGGTAGTGTTTTTCTCATTTGTTACTTTCTTGAAGAATTTCATGAATATCGAGAAAGTCTCATCTTTGTGAGCTAAAAACATTACCCAAGTGAATCTAGAGTAATCATCTACTATCACAAGACCATATTTCTTTCCTCCTAGACTTGTGGTTCTAGTTGGTCCAAAAAGGTCCATGTGAAGTAGCTCTAATGGCCTAGAAGTTGAAACAATATTTTTAGATTTAAAAGAACTTCTTGTTTGTTTTCCAAACTGACATGCATCACATATTTTGTTATTTTCAAAATCTAATTTAGGTAACCTTTTACTAAATCCATTCTAATTAGTTTTGAAATCAGGTGTGTGCTTGCGTGACCTAATCTTCGATGCCACAACCAACCAATCTCATTCATATTAGCATTATTAGCAACTAAGCAATGATTATTAGTAGACAATTTGTCTAAGTCAATCATGTATACATTGCCATTTCTATTTCCAATAAAAACAATGCTATTATCAATGGGATTAGCTACAGTGCATAAAGAAGATTCAAATGATACTTTAAAACCTTTGTCACATAATTGACTTATACTAATTAAGTTATGCTTTAAACCATCAACATAAAGTACATTTTCAATATATGTGGAGGGAGTTATTTGAATGTTACCAAACCCCAAGATTTGGCCTTTGCCATTGTCGCCAAATGTAACAACTCCTCCTTTCTTTTCTTCAA
Organism: Calamus simplicifolius; assembly: GCA_900491605.1. Classification (NCBI taxonomy): domain Eukaryota; kingdom Viridiplantae; phylum Streptophyta; class Magnoliopsida; order Arecales; family Arecaceae; genus Calamus; species Calamus simplicifolius. Next base: position 15,290 of record UESW01000808.1, on the reverse strand, counting down.
GGGTGATGAATTCTTCTTTGTCACCCGTCATATGTCTTGAGCAGCCACTATCAAGATACCACTTTCTCTTTGATCTCTTGGCCACAAGACATTCCTGCAATGAATCAAACTTTATGTTTAGGTACCCAAGCTTTCTTGGGTCCTTCATGGTTAGTAGCAACAAATATTGTTCCTTTCGGAACCCATATTTTCTTTCCTTTAACATTTAAGTTTTTATTAGGTTTTAGAATTTTACATTCATAAGATTTATGTCCTTTTGATTACATTTAAAGCATGTAAAATTACTTTGGCCAGCACGCACAAAAATATTTTTAAGTGATTTTTGTTTTCTTAAAGTGTTATATCCTAATCCGGCTTTGTCAAAAACTGCTTTTTGACTATTTAATAACATGTCTAATTTAGTTGAACTTAATGTAAACTTATCAACTATGTTCTTATGTTTTTCAACCTCTTTCTTAGTTTATCATTTTCATTTGAGATTGATTCCTTTTCTTTTAAAATTTCATTTTCAGATTTAAGTTTCTTAACTTCATTATTAAGATTTTCCTTTTTTGAATGAAAGTTAAGTTTTCATTTTTCAAAATCTTGTATTTCTTTTTCAAAACCTTGAAATCCCCAACAAGTTCATTAAAAGCATCAAAAAGTTCATCAAAGCAAATTCATCGCAAGGGTTGTCGGAACTTACCTCATCGTTGTCGTCCGCCATAAACATACGTTTGCGACTTCCTTTTGTTCTTCTTCTTCGGAAGAAGATTCCTCGCTGTCACTCCAAGTCGCCACATAAGCCTTCTTTTTCTTTTTGTAGGCTTTCTTCAATTTAGGACATTCATTCCTAAAGTGCCCCGGTTTATTACACTCATAGCAAGTCAAGGGGTCTTTCTCTTTTTCTTTGTCCTTGTCCTTGTTCTTATCCTTTTCTCCTTCCCACTTAGCTCCAAATTTTTTCTTGTGGAAGGGTTTCTTTCTCCTCATAAATCTTTTAAATTTCTTGCTAAGAGAGCAGTCTTTCATCATCATCATCATCATCATCGCTGCTGCTCTCTTCTTCTTTTGCAGCTTTGAGGGCAATCACTTTCTTTTCTTTGTGTCCTCCTCTACATGCTGCCTCATAGTCAGCTCATGGGTCATAAGAGATCCTAGAAGCTCCTCTAAGGGTAAAGTGTTGAGGTCCTTAGCTTCTTGGATTGCTGTCATTTTTGCTTCCCATGATCTTGGTAATGACCTAAGAATTTTTCGAACAAGTTCAGAGTTAGTATATGTCTTACCAAGACTTTTCAAACCATTTACAATATCTGTAAATCTAGTGTACATGCATGCAATGGTTTCAGATTGTTCCATGCTAAACAATTCATATTTATGAACAAGAATATTAATTTTAGATTCTTTACTTGGTTGGTACCCTCATGGGTAACCTCTAATCTATCCCAAATCTCCTTTGCGGAATTACATGTGGAGATTCTATTAAATTCATTAGCATCTAAGGAGCAATATAAAACATTCATGGCTTTAGCATTAAGCTGTGCCATTTTCCTATCATTATCATTCCAGTCCCTTTCGGGCTTAGGAACAATAGTGCCATCAATAACATGTGTGGGTGTACTAGGTCCATTAATTATAACACCCCATAGCTCATAATCAGAAGCTTGAATGAATATCCTCATTCTAGCTTTCCAATAAGAATAATTTGAACCATTAAACAGTGGAGGTCTATTCGTAGAATGACCTTCAGCAAATGAACCAACTTGTGTTGCCATTTGGAACTTTAGCTCTTGATCGTGTGATCAAAATCTAATGAGCACTAGCTCTGATACCAATTGTTGGCCCAGATGACAACCCAAGAGGGGGGGGGGTGAATTGGGTTCTTTAAAAATTAGCCTTTTAAATATTTGCTTAGATGAATGAAGGCAAATGCAAAGTAAATAAAGTGCAGTGAATAAAACAGAGATAGAGAAAGAGTCAATGAAGCACGGCAAACACAAAGATTTTATAGTGGTTCGGTGTATCCAACACCTACGTCCACTCCCAAGATTCACTTGGGTCCACACTATAATCTTCCTGATTACAGCAGAGTTGTTTTACAAGCTCACAACTCAAACTTGTTGTTTTCCCGGGCGCACAACGAACCCAGCTGGTTTTCAAGGGCTCACCAGCACAAAAACCCTAACACAAGCTTAACCAAGCTTGTACCGAGGTAAGACTACCTCCACTAGTTCAATCCCCCAGATTGAACTAGACACAAAGAATAGAAATATTGTTTTTTAGTTACAAAGCTCCTTAATGAGCAGATAAACAAATGTAAGAATAAAGTTTAGAAAAGCCTGATTTGCAGTTGGTTGGCTTTGAGCTTTTCTTCTTTTCTTCAACTCCTTTGAAGTGTAGAATCGGGCCTCAGCTTGGATTCTTCACGGAAGATGTGTTGGAGTTGATTTGAGCTTTTCCTCTTTTCTTTGAGTGTTGAAAATCTCTTGAGATGCTCTTGAATAGCTCTTGGATTTTCTTCTGAAGCTTCCTTGGATTTGAGCTTGAACACAGAAGGAGCTTCCTTTGATTTCACACTCTTTCTTTCACTCTATTTTGAATCACGGATTTTTTCAACTGAAGCTCTGTTTTTCGATTTTTCTCTTCTTTTTCTTTGAAATGAATATCTCTCTATTGTCTTTTTTGATTTGAAAACGGCTTCTCTATTTATAGATTCTGCAAAAATATAGCCGTTAGAACAAAGAAAAATAGCCGTTAATCAAAAATCTTACCGTTGACGCTGAGTTGGCATTCGAAAAATCTCGCCCAGATTTGCTGGAGTCGACTCATGCTTTTCCCGAGTCGGCTCGAGTCGTGATACTAAAAATAGAAATGCTCAGAAAGTCAAAGGGTCGACTCACCAAAAGTAAAGTGTCGACTCCTGAAAGTCGGGGGTCGACTCATGAAAAGTTGGGGTCGACTCGCGAAGTGCTCAGAAAAACACACCTCTGGTGTCTGAGCGGAGTCGACTCGCACAGTCATGGAGTCGGCTCGACAGAATCGGGGGTCGACTCGAGAAATTACGTGGGTCGACTCGAGACAGATAGACATTTCTGTTCTCTGAGGGGAGTCGACTCTGAAACTCAAGAGTCGGCTCCGGAACGTATCAAAAATCAGAAAGTTTTCTGATTGACTTTAAATTCGTTCCAGATTCATTTTAAATCATTGTTTTGACTTGAATTCAATAAAATTGACATTAAGAATCAATTCAAGAAGTGTTCCAAAAACTCATTGATTAATCTATGAAGTATAAAATTTCTTTTTGAAAGCTTAAACATTGAGCTTGAAGTTACTTTCAAAATGATTAAAGTCATACTTTAACATTCTCATTGATTGTTCAAAATAAATTCATTGCACATGTAAATAAACTCATTACATCTTTTATCATACTCATGGCTTTTGGTAATCATCAAAATCAAAAGGATTGGGGCATATAATTTTTCAACAAACTCCCCAACAAGATCCACTTTACCCTATGGTATGATATTGACTTTAGTATTCCAAAGCCAGGGTGTTGTTATTTCTGAAAATGAACCCAAAAAGAATTTAAGGCATACAGATTACTATAGTTTAGCAATTGTTCATCGGATGGGCTTTGTGAAGAAGGATGGTCAGTGGGAGAAGAAAGGTCATTCTGAAGACAGAGTAGTTGAGACTTCTGAGCCTGGGCCTTCTGAGGCAAGACCATCAGGGTGGCATAGCTCACCTGGCCCCAGTCATTGTGTACCTCCTGCTCCACCTGCTCCTTCCTCTTCAGTTCAGTCATCTACTGGTTTTTCTGCTATCCAATTAGAGCAACTTAAAGGACTGTTTGCTACTCATAAAGAAGAAATGAAGACTGAGATAGATAGTAGTCTAATGAGCTTGAGAGAATTATTTTATTCCTTGGATGAAAGGGTGAGCAAGATTGAGTGCACCCTTGGATCTTCTTCAGAATCTTTAAAGAATGATCTCATGCACATATTTGAGGAACTTAAAGAATTTGGAGGAGATTTTGAGACTTTTTCAAGATGCAATGCAGAACTTCAAGAGAAAATCACAGTGGCATCTGCATTCTTTGATAGAAGGTTAAATGAGTTTATCAGAGTTCAAAGTGAAGGGATGGGAACATTCTTAGAAGAACTCAAGAGACGTTTTAGAATTTGATGTTTCTACCTCTTTGTTGTACTGAAGTTTAGTTTGAATTTTGATGTAATTAGAATTTGATGTTGATGTAATGAAAGCAAAATTTTGATATAGTTGAAAGTATTTATGATGTAATATTTTGATACTCTAATGAATATCATATTTGCTATCCTAGAACTTTGATATAGAATGACTTGAATTGAGTTTTGATTCACTTATGTTTAATGCATTGATCTATACTACTTGTAACTTCTTAACCTTTTTGTTGATTACAAAAAAGGGAGAGAAGTAAATGATATTTATATATGCATAAAAGTTACAATTAAATGTACAAAGGGGAAAGAAGATAATTATATGTATATATACATTGAATGAATTTCATTAAGAAATTGGTATGTATCAAGAAGTTTCAATGAAATAAGTTTAATTGGTATCAAGAAATTTCACTGAAATAAGTTCAATTGGAATCAAACATTAAATGAAATCGGCTTAATTCGATATGCATGGTGTTTAAATGATAAGGAAAGAAGACGTTGAGTGTTATAGGGGAGCTATCTCATTCAGGGGGAGCTTAACTATGAAAATTTATCTTCTTTGAAAATGTTATTAATTAATCATGCATATACTCAATGTTTTTGTCATCATAAAAAAGGAAGAGATTGTTGACCCAATTATTGATTTTGATGATTAACAAAAGCCATGAGTATATTCATCATGTTTCTGATATATTTGATAAGTGTTTCAGGCATTAAGGTTGATTAATTAATCAAAAGGAATAAAGGAATAAGTTTTGAATCAAATTTGAAAGGAAATTATTTAAGTTCAGAACTTAGAGTCGACACCTCAACAGTCCGAAGCCGACCCCAGGGCGTATCAGAACATTTCTAAGTTTTTGGCACGGTCCGGAGTCGACACCTAGAGTTTTGGAGCTGACTCCAACCTGAGATATAGAGAAGTGGTTTCTGCGTCAGTTTTCGGAGCCAACACCTGGAGTTCAGGAACCGATACCTGAGTTTCTGGAGCCGACTCTAACCTGAGTACAGAGAGCATATTTTTTGGACATAGTTAGAGTCGACACCTTTGAATTCTGGAGCCGACTCCCGAATGCGTCGAGCCGACACTTAACTTTTCTGGAGCCGACTCCTCAACGAACTTCTTATTACTATTTTTGGACACCCCGACTTGGAGCCGACACATGAAAAGTTGGAGCCGACTCCAACCTGTCAGGAATGGATTTTTCAAATGTCAGAATGGATTCCAACGGCAATATTTTTTTACCTAATCTCTAACGGATAGTTTTCTTTGTGTGTAGAAGCAATCCAACTGCTCTGTAACGGCTATTTTTCTCACTTAAACTTGGATTAAGAGATCTATAAAAAGGGGAAACCATCCATTTGAAAAGAAGACTGAAAAATTAAAAATATTGTGAAAGAAAGAGAGAGAAATCAAAGAGAAAAGACTCAGAGCTCACATCAACCAATCCTAGAGAGTCCAAAGAGAAATCCAAAGCATTCAAAGCTCAAAATCGAAGGATTTCCCAAGTGAAAAGGAAGAAAGCAAAAGCCATATTTTTTCCAACTTCTCAACTGTGATTTTTTGTGAGGAATCTAAGCTGAGGCCTGATTCAATCATTCAAGGGAGAAGAGGAAAAGAAAAAAAGAAGAAAAGCACACATTCAAATCGCTTCAAATAGGCTTTTTTTACCTTTGTTTATTTAAATTGCATATTTGCTCATTAAGGAGCTGTCTTGTATTGTAAACTTCATTTTCAAATTATTGGTTACTAATTCAATCAGGGGATTGAATTAGTGAAGGTAGTATACCTTGGGACAAGCTAAGGATAGATTATGGTTGGGTTTTGTGCTGGTGAGCCCAGAAAAACCAGCTGGGTTCGTTGTGACCCCGAAAAAATAACAAGTTTGGGTTGTGAGCTTGTAAAACAACTCGGCTGTAATCAAGTGGATTATAGTATGGACCCAAGTGCTGCTTGGGAGTGGACGTAGGTGTTGGATACACCGAACCACTATAAAATCTTTGTATTTGCCGTACTTTGTCTCTCTCTCTCTCTCTCAATCTCATTTGTGCTTAGCTTCAATTAATTTAGTTCATTTGAGCATCTTATGTCAATCAAAATATTTTTAAAGTGTTAAAATTTTTTAAAGAACCTAATTCACCCTACCCTCTTGGGTTTCCATCTGGGCCAACACTGGACCTACCTCTCTCTATCCTGGTTGTTCTGGCTCTCCCCTCCTAATAGGTGTAAGGGTCTCTATTCAATGTCACTAGGTCATATGACATCGAATCCTTGAAGCCGTATCGAACTGGTAGTCGCACGTTTCTCCTGGACCTACCCAGTGCAATTCCAGTCTCAGATCCCTACCCAGCTGCATCCTCTTGAGTCCTCGCTCAACTATATCCTGCTAAACTTCCTGGCTTCTAACCCCTCTGCTAGTCCTTTCCACCTAAATATCAAATCCTCCTGGTCTACTAGCAAATGGCATTACTATGTAGGAGGTCATCTGACTAGTGTTACCGTATTCCATCTCCTGTAGTTCCTGCTGTACATCTGTACCATTCCAAGGATCCTATTCCATAACTGCTGCCTTAGATTTTCCTGTCACCACAGAGCCCTTCAACCTGTATAAGTTGTTCTCTAGCGTTCTCCCTCTCATCACCACCATAGCTCCATTGAAGATGTTCAGAACTCCACTCCTGGCATGTTTGTTGAAGCTATATCCAGTATGCTCCAGGTACCCTAGTGACACCATATTTTTCTTGAGTTCTGGGATATGCTTCACGCTGATAAAAATGCGTACCATGCCATCAAACATCCTCACCCTCACTGTGCTAATCCCTACCATCTTGCAAGGGTGATCATCTCCAAGAGTCACACACCCCTCATCAACCTCTGTGTAAGTGTTGAACTATGACCGGTTGGGAGTGTAATGATGAGAACATGCTAAATCCAACGTCCACATCTCTGTACTGTGCCTATGACCATCTGATACCACCAAGAGATCATCCTCCATCTCCTGGCCTACAATTGTACTCACAGATTTAGATCTTCCCTTTTCTTTCTTTTTTACTTAGGACAATCCCTCTTGAAATGTCCTACCTCATCACACTTAACTACAAGAAAATAGTATAATAGTGACAAAAATTTCCATCACTATTCCGTCACAAACCAGGTTTAGTGATGGATTAGTGATGGAAAATCTTATCGTCACCATTTTTGCCGTCACTAAATTTAGTGACGGAAAGAGCGTCCGTCACAAAATAATAGTGATGGATTTATGACGAAATATTTCGTCACAAATTTAAGATGAAATATTCCATCACAAATTTATGATGAAATATTCCGTCACAAATTTATGACAAAACATTTTTCATCACTAAATTGTGACGGATTAGTGACGAACCATCCATCACTCATTATTCCGTCACTATTACATCACAAATATTTTCGTCACTATTCCATCATAATTTAGTGACGGATTATTGACAAAAAATTTAGTCACTAAAACTTTCGTCACTAGTCCATCACAAATATTTCGTCACGGTTTAGTAATAGATTATTAATGGAATGCATGTCACTAATAGTTCCATCACTATGCCATCACAATTTGCTGATAGATTAGTGACGAAAGAATCCATTAATCATCGCTATTGTTCCATCGCTAATCAATCACTAATATTTTCGTCACTAATCCATCACTATTATTTTTATCAAAAATCCATCACTAATCCATCATTAACCTAATAAAATTTCATCAAAAAAGGAGCCACCGTCAAGCAGTAGATTCTGGAATCATTTCTGATATATCTAATTAATGCACTACTGAGTCAGAAAAGTCCATAGTCAATTGTGAAACTTTGAATAAATTCATTGAAATGGTGAGCCACCACCAACTCCATTAATTAAAATGGGCCAGCCGAGTAGCCGACTTCATTACAGCCATTATAGACATTTCCACACATGAACCCCTAGTATGAGCACAGCACTAATCTCAAGTTAGAATCACTCGCTTTCTAAAACAACAAGCTTGGCCTCTTCGCTACGGCCCCACGCCAGTGGGTGCAACTCGATTCACCAGCAACCGTCCATGCCTAGAAGGTGTCATTCACTGTACCTATCCGGATTTGATGGTAGCCTTTGGGTCTCTCAGGAGGTGGATCCTGCAAGTGAAAAATTATGAGACAGAAGATCCAAGCTCGCAAAGACTCATCAGTGGAAAATCCCAATTACGTACGTACCAATGGCTTCTGTCCTCCCAATTTTGGATGGTCAAAGGCTGGTTGGAGGTGAGATGGAACGCAGTCTATGAGATCACCGTCAGGACTCTGCAGATGGGCAAAAACTTAGGTCATTTATAAACAACCCCTGGATTGGAAGAAGAGGAGTGAAAAATCGAGAAGCTGAATGTAGTAGTAGTAGTGGTGGTGGTGGTGAATGCCTTAATCATCTTGAGTGAAGGTTTGTTGAGCCTCTTTAGATGGGCTCTAATCCTCCTGTATCTCAGTAGTTCCTCCCCGGGCCGAAGCGTGCTATTAGCCATCGACGCGGAGAGGACAGGACTTGCAGCAGCTACCAGGAGAAGAAACACAACAAAGATGGCAATGATTGGGAGAAGCCGACGGTAGCTAGAAGCCATCCCTCGGGAATTTTGGAGTTACGATCTTTCTTCTAGAACTGTCTGTATCTGTGGACATTACTGTGGTTGTCTTCTTCTTGTGCGATCATATTGCCCTCTGCCTGTCAATGAGATTTCACATTCACACAGCCAGCAGTAGGTCCCAATATAACAGACACCCGACTGCCACATTTCCCAAACTGTAGAACAAATAACCTAGTAGTAGCGTGTTTCATTTTATTCCATTCCAACAAGATATACCTATTTGCTCAATATTGTTGTTTTAAGAAGCTAAATTTTAGACTGAAAAGCTAATCATTTGTTCTAGACCATGATAATATTAACAAAGTCAATGCAGTGAATGTGGAAAATGAATTGACTGATTTACATGAATATTCCATATTCTTGGAAAGAAGTCATAGATATTGCTTGCTTGATGTCAACCCTTGGAGAACTGTTCCACGTGTTATACCAACACCCCAACCGTTGTCATTAAGAGGCTGTTCCACGGCAACTGAAACTGCAACCATATCCCCCTTTTCAACATGTGAACTGCAAGCCAATACACCAGGAACATATACCTACAGATCAAGTGTTAATATATTATGCTAATCATGCCAGTGTGAAATTAACCTAAGATCATTCAAATATTGCAGCAATCTAAGTCCATGCCAAATATAAATAAGATTGCTTCAGATAGAGTAGCAACTGTTAAAATGCAAGAACCTAAGAATGAAAGTAGCGAAGAATACATCAAATGGTAAGTGTGGAGGAGTAAAAAAATGTATTATAACCAGAAAAAATCACCCTCTAAACCAAGGATTTAAGTCCCGATGACATGGCAGTACATCCCATTATCTAGAGTGTGCAACAAGACAATGTCCCAAGTCATGGGACAGGGGGTAGAATAGGACATTCACCATCCCAAGCATCAGGATGCAGCATATTCTCTTCCATAGAAAAACCAGGATGACCTCATCCCAGGAGATTTGATTCCTTGGTTCAAACACACATCATCCAACAACATGTTTTTAACAATAAAACAGCAACAAGCATCATTACACCACTGTTCAAGTATCAACAAAACAAACATCATTTGTTGGTTTTAACCTATAAGTATAAACTAAAAGTCTAGAGAAAAGTATCTCCATGAACCTCAAAGCTGGCATACAATTCATAAATCAAACTAACAGAGTAAGAGACACTTCAGAGGCAAAAAAGACTCCAGAATTTGCACAATGGCAAGCTCTCAATGCTTGGACATAAGCTAACCAGTTTGATGACTGGTTGGTGAACACTAGTATGCACCGTGCAGAACAAAGATTTCAGGGGAAAAAAAGATTTACACCCAAAAAAAAAAGAAATATGCAGGCTCCTAATTTAATGCCAACAATGCAAAGGAATTCTTAGCACAACCGTCCAAAGGAATTCTAATTTATTTCATTTTTAAAGAAATCTTTATACCCAGCACTACTTAATTTGTAATGACCTAAGAGCTGACCCAAATTGGCCAAAAGGAATTCTTAGCACAACCAATGTGAGACTAGAAACACAACCACACGTGTCCTCGCATACTCCCCCTATTTAAGCTCTTGCACCCTTATCAAGTTAAGATGCAGAAGATCCTGATCCATGAAACTCTTGTGCAAAGTCCATATGCTCCATGAAGCGCTTCATCTGCCCCTCCATCTGATGTAGACGCTCCGTTTGCGCATTCAACTCAGCAATCTTATATCCATCTCTGCTTGCTTCTCTGCAAGCTCCTGTTGCTTCTCTGCAAGCTCCTTAACTTGAGCTGCAACCTATGATGGATATGAGATTCTGCTGCTCTGAAATGAAGCAGGATATAAAGACACTGCTTGTGAACCAAGACCATATATACGCCTCTTTTCTCTCCACCTGCACCTCAAAGTAAAGAGCATCAATATCAATTGGTAGAGGTTCTGAACCCTCATCCAAAGACTGAGATACAGAAGACACCAACTCCTCCATGCGATCCTATAATAAAATAAATTATTTAAGTTAGATTAAGACTTTGCGATTTAAAAATTACAAATACAATAAAAATTAATAGAAATAGTATATAAACATACATTTACTTTTTTGTACTTTGCATCTATAAAAGTTCCATCTTTTTTGGTGTGCACTTTTTTAAATAGCTCCCAACTATTGGGCCGACATTTTAACTCTTCAGCCTACAACAATAATAAGTTAGTAATTACATGTTTAGATGATTACAAAATAAAAACAAGTACAATTTAAACCATTAAGATAAATACATTGATACTTTACCATTTTTAAAGAATGCTCCACCATAGATCGAGATCCACATGTATGCTTAGTCACACCGGTACCTGGACCATCTGTCTCAGTTAGACGACTTTGTTTAGCTTTATTAGCTTTATCTTTCCAATCTGGACTGCTCCAAAGTTGTTGCCAAGTATCCCAAATTTCTTGAGTAACACAGCCTGGCTTGCCATTCTTAGAATGCCTCCAACTATGAATATGCTTGGTATACTATTTTAACATTTGCCACCAACAGCTCTTAATAGCCTCATCATCTAAAGGGTCCCAAGTGTACATCTTCTGCAATAATTATAAGTTATGAGCACAACAAAAGTGTTAATTATAGAATATATTTTAAAATCTAAACTTATAATTGTAAAATCATTTTTGAATCTATTTGACTCACAATAATAGATATATTAAATATTACAACCTTAAACTCCTCCCAATAAAATTCTCTAAGAGCTGGTGAGATATGCTTCCCACTATATGTAGTTGCTTCTTGTCTTTCATCAAATTTTGAAGCCATATAAGTTGATATTGCTTGACCTGGAGGAAATGAACTGGCACTGACGGGAACTAACCTGAAAAAAAGCAATGGCACAGACAGAAACATATACTATAACTTGAAAACAACAAAGTCTTACAGCACAACAGACAAATATACATAAGATAAAATTAAATAGAGAAATTCTTTACTTATTATCTTCAACTCTAATCAATATCCTGCTACTAGGATTTGTGGATGATATTTCAGAAGGTGTTGTGACTGCAGTATATGCTGAAGACGGTACTGTGAAGACATTCTCACCATGTCCGCTAGAACTGGATGGTAAGCTGCTCATAGCTATAAGAAAAATAGATGAGATTATACCAAAAATAATAAGTGAAAATATAACATAAGACTAGTAATCATCATTATCAAATACAATAAAACAGATCCATTGATGTCATCAGTTATCATCATCATCAAATTGTGCATTTGTTGCTTATATAAAACATGAATCTAGTAATCTAGTGGTCATCGTCATCATCATCAAATTGAAGGTCTCCATCATTGTCGTTGTCGTCATCTTCTTCTTCTTCTTCACCATTAGTGTCTTCATCGTCGTCGTCATCATTATCATCATCATCAAATTCTTATTCTACATCAATGTCTTCATCATCATCTTCAATTTGCAAGTTTGGTTCAATAGTTTTCTCGATTTGAGTATCATCAATATCAATAAATGAACCATTCACATCATTTAGAGACCGATGTCTATCATCTGTTTCTATATTAATTCCATGTTGATCAAACATCCTCTTGAAATGCCATCACATCAGAAGGCATGCATGCATTTGTGTCTGGCACCTCCACAATTGACCTTGCTTTAATCTTGCAAACAGCTAGCCAATTAGTAGCATTTCTCTTCAAAGTAGGATAACTTACAAAATATACTTGTTTCGCTTGCACACAAAAATAAATGGTTCATATCTATTGAATACTCTTCCTCTCTTGACTTCAACAAGTTTGTATTGCGGGTGAATTCTCGTACCATGATTTAAGGTTGGATCAACCATGAGCACTTGAACAATACAGTTCGCTTGATTGGTAGAGCAGGGTACTCCAACTCCAAAATTTCTTGCAACTGACCATAGTACTCTAGCTCATTTGCACTATGGCTAGAGCCTTTAATGCACACTCCACCATTCGTTGTTCTACTATTTGAACCATGTTCCTCTGTATGGAACTTAAATCCATTAACATAATAACCTGGAAATGATTTCACCCTATGCAATGGTCCTTTTGCAAGGTCTTTGATCATTTGGTTATGGATGCTACATGATTGTAAACGTGCCTATATATAATAAATATAAGAAATTAATTAGTTACAAAATATACTATCTATTAAATCAGCATTATATTTTGAAGTATAGTGTACTTACATAATTCTCAAACCATGATGCAAACACTGTCTCAAGTTCTGTATCAATTTGTGAAGCTTCAATATTAGGTCGAAGTTGCCTCAACTCTAATTCAAAGATTCTATAATGATAACAATAAATTTAATGTTATTGTTTAAGATCATATTACTTTGCAATATAAAAAAATACAATAAGAATATTAAAGTATAGTGCACTTACTGAATGTATGGTTTAACTTCTGGACAATTCAATAATATGTATGTGTGAGCTGCATTATATTCCATATCATTTAAATGTCTGAATTTTGCTTTTCCAATGATTGACCAGCACATTTAAATATGGAAAGCATTTCAGGATGTTCTTCCAAATCAAATCCACAACCATGACTGTTGCGCGGCACTTTTCTATGTCGTGTATATACAGAAGGTTGAAAGTAATGTGCACAAAATGATGAAGCTTCTTCAACCAAGTATGCATTACAAATTGAACCTTCAACTTTAGCTTTATTCCTAACATTATTCTTCAACTTTCGAAGGTACCTACAATTAAGAAACGATTTTAACTATCACATTATACTTAAGTTAATTAATAATATAAAAAGAACTTAGTTTCTCAACTTACCGCTCAAATGGATACATCCATCTATATTGCACTGGACCAGCAATTCTTGCTTCATAAGCTAAATGAACTGGAAGATGTTCCATGGAGTCAAAAAAACATGGTGGAAATATGTGCTCTAGCTTACATAGCACAATAGGAATCTCCTCTTCCAAATTTCATGTCAGCCTCTGTTATGACTCTAGCAGTTAAATCCTTAAAAAAAATGCTCAACTCTGTCAAAGCTTGCCATACATTTGCAGGCAATAACTCATGAAATGCAATAGGAAGTAGCCTTTGCATAAAAATATGACAATCATGACTTTTCAATCCATACAATTTATTCCCACTCAAATCAACACATCTTGCTAAGTTAGAAACATAACCATCTGGAAATTTTAATTTCTTAATCCACTTGTAAAGCTGTTCTTTCCCGTCCTTATCCAATGTGTAACAAGCCTTAGGATATTTATTTGCATTTTCGTCCCGATGCAACTCTGGACGATTGCAAAATTCCTTCAGATCTTCCCTGGACTTAGCATTGTCCTTGGTTTTTCCTTTAACATTCATCACCGTATTAAAAATATTATCAAAAAAAATTTTCTCAATGTGCATAACATCCAGATTGTGCCTAATGAGATTGGTTTTCCAATAAGGTAAATCCCAAAAGATACTTCATTTCTTCCAACCACATCCACATACTCTTTGAATTGTATGGTTTATCTTTTCTCCACCAGGTTTGTCACTTTCTTAAACCCAAAGTAATCAATTTCATTTATCAATTCCATACCTGTCCTTATAGGTGGTGCACTTTTTCGAACTGATTGTCCCTTTCTAAACAATTTTTTATTCCTTCTCCATGGATGATCATCTGGTAAGAACTTGCGATGATTGTCAAACCATGATGTTTTTCCTCCTTTAGTAAGAGTAAAAGAATCAGAATCTCCCATGCAATAAGGACAAGCAAGCTTTCCTGCAGTACCCCAACCAGACAACATCGAATAAGCAGGAAAATCACTTATTGTCCACATCAAAGCAACTCGCAACTGAAAATTTCTCTTCATGGAAACATCATATGTTTCTATACCAACATCCCATAACTCTTTCAGCTCAGCAATCAATGGTTGCAAAAAACATCCAACTTGGACTTAGGATTGTTCGGCCCAGGAATGATGACAGTCAAAAACATATACTCTTCCTTCATGCACATCCAAGGTGGCAAATTGTATGGAGTTAGAATTACAGGCCAAGATGAATACTGTTAACCTGTTTGCCCATATGGTTGGAACCCATCAGTGCATAAACCTAACCTCACATTTCGACTTTCATATGCAAAAGATGGATGTATCCGATTAAAATGCTTCCAAGCAGGAGAGTTTGAACAATGGCGCATGACAGCACCTTCCTCGCTTGATTGCTCAGCATGCCACCTCATATATTTTGCAGTTGCATCAGACGCATACAACCTCTGTAGATGAGGAGCTATAGGGAAGTAGTACATCTTCTTATAAAACATGTCTTTTATGTTTGGAAGATCTATGGCTTTGTCCCTTAAAACGAGGACAGGAACAAATTTTGCAACAAGTCATTGACTATCTTCGCCCCAATATATCATACAGTTTTGCTCACAACAATCAATCTTCTGCACTGGCAAACCCAAACCTCGAACTAACTTCTTTGTGCTGTAGAAGCTGTCAGTCATTAAATTATCGGTTGGAAGTAATTC
>UESW01000807.1:0-21966 GCA_900491605.1 Calamus simplicifolius | reverse complement strand
AAAATATCCTTCTTGAGCTTGTGGATTCTAAAACAAACTCTAACAATATCTTTATTGAGTCAAACCATGGATGGTGCCAACTTCTGAATGTGATACAAAATGTTGGGTGATGGAATGTTTAGATACAATTTTAGTTTAATATTGCTCTCACTATGATGAAGATAAACTTTATTTTACTCAGTGTAATGAGGCAAAAAGAAAGATCCTTCTCAAATCAGAATGGCACATAAAAATTGTGGAAGGAATCAATATGGCCTGATTTGCTTGGATTAACTCTTCTAACATTTTTAAGCTTTACAATAGTAGAGCTCACAAAACAAAATAAAAGAGTTAAAGAAATAAGCAAATTAGTTTTATTTGGCTATTCTATTTGCACATATATCAGGCAAAACTTTGGAAGGCAAATTTAAAGGTGAAAGTTGAAAAAAAAAAAAGAAAAAAATCAACATAGCCATAGTTAATACGACTAAATAAAGGATTGAGGCTACAACATAATAACTTTGTATAAGAAAGCTTGTATATATAATTATTGTGTATTGTATGATGACTGTAAATTTTATAACCTGTATGATGAAAGTAAATAATAAATTTTGTGACTTCACATCAAAATGTGTATTTATTAATTGTAAATTTTAAGCATTTCTCTCTGAACAACCTAGTTTTTGTTCTTCTCTAACTCAGTTCATATGTAATCTTATGAGAGTCTTGGCTACTATGTCAGAAAGTGTCGATAACATGGCTAATGAACTGCAGCAATCCAGGACCTCATCCAAATAGGCTAAGCCAAAAAATTATTATTTGACCTCCTCTATCCTATATAAGTATATAGGATTTTCATAGTACATATCCAATATAGAACTAAAAATCCAATTTAGAACTAAACAATTGCCAGCATGAGTTCTCACACAGGCATTTGGACATTAGAAGTATGTTTTAAATACTCCTAATACAATATTGCACTAAATCTAGTTTGATAACAAGTGTCGGGCAACTCTAATAGCATTTGGATATTACAACCTACTAATGAGTTGTTTAAATCATGACTTGGCATTAATAGTGCTTTATATTTACTAACTTTTTAAGTTCCCCACAGGTCAACACCAGGTAAAATTCAATCAACAGATGTGGTTGACCTTCCACATTTTCTATGGTAATTCCACTGGCCAAGATTTTCTGTGAGCAACTGATTAACTTCAGTGGATCGGGACATTGCAGCTACCAACAGTGTAGGGTCCTTCAGCCCCGTCCATAAGCTTGCGAGGTTTCTTTGCATGTCAAATTGAGCAATCTATTCTCTGGGAAGCCAAAGATACCCCCTTGTTTTCTACTTTTCCATAGAAATGGGGATGATCTTACAGACTTTGTGCCAGAGTTGATGAACAAGCTAACAGGGTTTGTTGAGGGAGAGGTATGCAAGGTACTGGGTGTAAAAGATGAACTCAAAAACCTTCAAAGGAGGCTGGTGGTCATAAAAGTGGTGCTTGAAGATGCGGAAAGCAAAATGTTTGAAAGTCAAGTGATTGGCACTTGGGTAAGAGAGCTCAAAGATGTGATGTATGATGCTGATGATATCTTGGACCTCTACAAGATTGAGGGTAAGAAATTGTCGCTAGCCAATCCCCTTTCTTTGAGCTCTAGCTATAGCAATATAAATTTCTGTCATGATTTAGCTAACAAAATTAAAGATATCAATGTAAGATTATGAAATTAAAGAGGACAGATCAGTAATGTCTATGCTACAAAAGTCTTGCCCGCATGATGAAGGGACCGGAGAAAATACCCGTGAAACAACAACTTTGTTAGTTAAGTCTGACATTGTTGGAAGACAAATTGAGGAGGGTACCCAGTGTCTCATCGAGTCATTAGTCACAGAAGATGGACAAAAATGTAAAGTTTTTGGGATTACTGGAATGGGTGGAATTGGCAAGAGCACTCTTGCTCTTAGGATATACAATGATGAAAGGATGATTGAAAACTTTCCGCTACGAATATGGACTTTTGTCTCTGAAAATTTTTCACAGAAAGAGTTATTGAAAGTGATAATTAGAAAGGCAGGAAAAGATTATGGGAAGGCTGAAAGTAAGGATGAGCTTGTATGCATACTTGTCTCTGTCCTTTGCAGAAAGTTCCTTATTGTATTAGATGATGTATGGAATGCAAATGTGTGGGAGGACCTACTAGAAATGTTTTATTGAGTGCAGTGCTGTGGTAAAGTCTTAGTGACTACTCGGAATGAAAGCATTGCAAGGAACATGGGAGCAAATATCTATCGCGTCAACAAAATGGATGATGATGATGGTTGGACATTGCTTTGCAAAAATGTGTTCAGAGATGGGGAAGAAGTGATCCATTATTTAAAAGAAGCCGGTATGAAAATTGTAAAAAAATGTGTGGTCTTCCTCTCACAATCAAGGCTATTGCTGGGCTTTTAAAATCAAAGGTAAGAAGCAAGGCAGAATGGGACAAGGTTCTTCAGAGCGATGCAAGGTCCATGACTGAGCTGCATGAAGAGCTCCCTGGAGCTCTATACTTGAGTTATGCTTCATTTATTGCTCATTGTACCCGGTAGGCCACAGTATGCTTCGTTCAGAACTCATTCAGCTTTGGGTAGTGTAACGACCGGGCCCACCGGCCCGTTTCGTTACAAGAAAGCAAGACGAACAAGGTCCACACCAACTTGGGCCACCACAGCCCAAAAAGGGATCCAATTGGTGCCTTGTCCTTCTTACTTTACTACATATAATCCACTTAACCAACTCCCAATTATCCGATGTGGGACAATTGAGAGGGGCATCACAATCTACCCCCCTTAACAGAGGCGACGTCCTCGTCGCCAGAGGTAATTGATCACAACCACCAGGCAGGCAGGATTCTAGAGGTGGCCCCATAGGTTCAAGAGGTGGCTCCCATCCCCCATAGATGTAGCACTTTGTCCTGTGTGGCACTTAGCTCCTGCACTTCCGACTGGTGCGAGGCTCTGATACCATTATAACGATCCGGGCCTACGAGCCCATTTCGTTACAAGAAAGCAAGACGGACAAGGTCTACACCAACTTGGACCACCACAGCCCAAAAAGGGATCCAATTGGTGCCTTGTCCTTCTTACTTTACTACATATAATCCACTTAACCAACTCCCAATTATCCGATGTGGGACAATTGAGAGGGGCATCATAGGTAGCAGAAGGCTTCATAAGAAATCGAGGAAATATGTTGCTGGAAGACATAGCCAAAGATTATTATTTTGAGCTATTATGGAGGACCCTTTTGCAACCAGATCCCTTCTATGGAGATGAGGTTTTATGCACAATGCATAGTAGTTTCCATTCCCTAGCTCAGTTTTTGATAGGAGATGAAAGCATTTCTATCTACCTGGGCAAATGTTAGATACAAACCCAATAACAAAAATTCATCGCTTGTCTATTACAAACCTTGAGGAGAGAGTGGTCATTCCTGATGAAATAATAGCACAAGGATGTCTGAGGACTCTCTTGTTCTTCTTTGATACCCCAATGGAGGTTCCAATTGATGATATTTTCAAAAGATTTAAGCGGTTGTGTGTCTTGAATCTGGCTAATGCTCTGATAGATACTCTTCCAAGTTCCTTGGAAAATCTGGTACACCTAAGGCACTTAGATCTTGATTATACAAAAATAAGGGAAATACCAGAATCCATAGGGTGCCTCTCAAACCTGCAAAACTTGTGTCTCACGGGCTGTAAATTCTTGCACACTCTACCCAATAGCATCTCTGTTGGAATTTCGTATGTTTTATATGAATCAAATTCATATAACACGCAGTGAAAAATAAAAATAAATACGAATTTAATTCCTAAAGCCCAAGATCCTCAGGGAACAGATTCAGTTAACAAGAAATAACACATGATTATTTTAATAGATCATACATGTGTTCTTTATTGGGGATGATGCCCGATGAAGCCGGTAAACGATTCACCACTAGCCGTCCATGCGTCCGGCCTCTAATGGTGATCCACGCGAAGATCTTTGGATGATGTCCTCTCAGGATTGGATGATAACCTTCTTACGAGGGGTGCTCGCGCCTCTTTTTTTTCTATTGATTTTCCAAATCAAAAAGGATTTCTAGATCAAGATCAAATCTTGATCAATCAAGAATGAGAAAGGGACATCCTAGAGAGAGAAAGAATGTTTTAAAGAGAGAAAGGAGGTGTTAGGCATCCAAGAGAGAGAGAAGAGAGGAGTTCGGTGTATCTCTCGAAGCGGGTATTTCTCTCCCTTTTATACATGAAAAGAGGTTGTGTGGTTCCATAAAAAAAGGAATTTTATCACAACCACCTAACCATTCAACCTTATCAAGTTGATAACAATTATCCTAACAAATTTAGGATATTTGCTATCATGATAATGTTAAGATTACAACCACTAAACCACATCCCTAAAAATTAGGAAATTGGTTATCCCATGAAACCAACGTCACAACCTTGAATTTGGCTTCATGAGAACACCCCAAATCGTGGGGTTCACTCCTCCATGACGTGGAGATGGGTCATGTCCATCACATGGGCTTGGATCCATCCTCCACATGGCACGATCTCAGCCCTCGATTTAATTGGGTTTTCATGAATCAAATCATGCTATCATATGGACCCAATTAAATACCATATTATTAATCTCAATTAATCTAAGCCATCCATCACATGGATCAAGCCTAATTAATGGATTTCATATGTACATCTCATGTACAAAAGGTCTCTCTTTTGAACAAAAAATTCTTTTCTCTATAATGAATCCTATTCATCAATTTTATGTTCTCTCATTAAGATTGAGTCAAACCCAATCCTAATTTATTGGTTATCTGATTTGAATTAAGTCCAACTTAATTTTCATTTTAACTTCATCCAAAATCTTCTTAATGCGTGTGACACATTAGGTCCCTTGACACGTTGGTAATAATTATGTCCCTAATATTGACCCCTAAGGATGACTTGATCAATACCTTATCCAAGTCAATTCTTTAACCAAATCAACTCTTTGATTAAGTCAAAGAATCCATGATTATAGATCATGAGCGGGCTCTAGCAAAGCATCATAACCACCAAGTGTTAAGGGTTTTTTGACGTGGTCATCAACACCTGTCCATGAACGGTTACCGTACAATTCAATCCCTTCGTCACATATCCCAAATCAATCAGTGGTATGGAATGTGTCAACCATATAATTGATCTTTGTTTACTTGATCTCAGAAAAATTGACTCATATGAATTAGAACTTCGAAACCATTTCGAATTCCAACTCAACCTTGCAAGGATTTAACAGTCAATTTAATCCATCAAGTGGCCGTAGGATATAACCCTTTCTATCAAGGGAGACGAATCCTGTCTTGATCAAACACCACCTTCATGTGCTTCATATCATACCCAATCGACACCATATTTGCCACCCGTGGCTAGAGCGACGTTTGCATGTCGTCAAAGCATGATATTCCACACATAAGGTGCAATGAAGATCTCAAGTCAAAGGATCACTCGCACCACCGTCATCAAAATCAACCATCGACACTATATAGAATATCCATATGTGATCTCTGTGCGGATCATCCAATGTATCGTTACAATAACGAACATCCACACACCATATCCAAGTATCTTCATACTTCAGCTTGCAAGATCAGCTGCATCAGCTGCACACCATAAGGGTGAAGATATGCAATGTGTGCTAGTCTCAACGGCGTTCGACAGTGTCCAATCATGTCAACGCATCGACTAGGGAAGTTTAAAGAATCGAACCATAATGTACAATTTTGGATCTCACAATTTGTAATCTCTATTACAAATTTATATGCACAGTTCGCATTCTTTTGGACTTTATCTTATAGAAAAATATATCTAATATATATATGAAAAATACCTGGATAAATAAAGAAACTAATAAATTTGATTTGCATTCATAAAGAAATGTGTACAAACTAGTATCTTATCCAATTGGATATAGGGCACACACTAACAATCTCGAGATTGTGCAGTCTAAGATGCCTCGAGCTTGCAGAAACTCCTTTACAACACTTACCAAAAGGAATAGGGGAACTGAAACAGCTTAACCGTCTTAATGGATTTGTGGTGGGCAGTGATGGGCATGGTGGCCAGCAACACGAGGGATGCGACCTGGAAGAGTTGCAGTCTCTATCAGAAATCAGATATCTGAGCATCGACAAATTGCGAACAAAGCCTTCCTTAGGTTGCTGGTATTGTCAAGCTCAATGCCGATGATTACTGCAGGCAGTAATCCACCATATTATGCCGAGGAGACAATCCAAAGAATTGAGCAGATACATGACGAACTCTCGCCTCCATCAAACCTTCAACATCTGATCATCAAGCATTTCTTTGGTCGCAGACTTCCAAGGTGGATGATGACTTATTCATTGGGTTCTTCCTTACCGGAGCTAAGAGCAGTGGGATTATTCGGTTGTTATTCCTTCCTGCAGCTTCCCCTGCTGGGCCAGCTGCCCCAGCTGCAACTTTCTGGGTAACCCTGCATTTCTGGGTAACCCTGCATTAGAAGTGACATTATTTCCTGAGCTTCAACTTTTGTGACTCTGCCACATGTTCAACTGGGAAGAGTGGTCTTTAGGGCAGTGGGATCAGGTTGCTCCTGAGCATGGAAGAAAAGCATCATCTTGGATGATGCCTCGTCTCTAATCCTTGACGCTGTTGGGATGTCCCAAGCTGAGAGCAAATCCAGCAGGCTTATGGCATGCCTCCAACTTTCAGAACATTTCAATCAAAGGAGCCCACAGCCTCAGAGAAATCAAGAACCTTCCCTCTTTTAGTGGTACTATGATGCCCCTCCTAATAGTCCCACATTGAAAAATTAGAAATTGGTTGAGTGGTTTATAGCCGGTTAAGCAAGAAGGACAAGGCACCAATTGGATCCCTTTTTGGGCTATGGTGGCCCAAGTTGGTGTTGACCTTGTCCGTCTTGCTTTCTTGTAACGAAACGGGCCGATGGGCCGGTCGTTACAATATGGTCCATATTGTAACGACCCAGGCCCACGGGCCCGTTTCATTACAAGAAAGCAAGACGGACAAGGTCCACACCAACTTGGGCCACCACAGCCCAAAAAGGGATCCAATTGGTGTCTTGTCCTTCTTGCTTTACTACATATAAACCACTTAACCAACTCCCAATTATCCGATGTGGGACTATTGGGAGGGGCATCACAATTTACCCCCTTTAACAGAGGCGACGTCCTCGTCGCCGGGTAATTGATCATAACCACAAGGCAGGCAGGATTCTAGAGGTGGCCCCCACAGGTTCAAGAGGTGGCTCCCATCGCCCATGGATGTAGCACTTTGTCCTGTATGACACTTAATTCTGCGCTTCTGCCTGGTGCGAGGCTCTGATACCATATTATAACGACCCAGGCCCACGGGCCCGTTTCGTTACAAGAAAGTAAGACGGACAAGGCCACACCAACTTGGGCCACCACAGCCCAAAAAGGGATCCAATTGGTGCCTTGTCCTTCTTGCTTTTACATATATAAACCACTCAACCAATTCCTAATTTCCCAATGTGGGACTATTGGGAGGGGCATCACAATCTACCCCCCTTACAGAGACGACGTCCTCATCGTCAGGGGCAATTGATCACAACCACCAGCAGGCAGGATTCTAGAGGTGGCCCCCACAGGTTCAAGAGGTGGCTCCCATCCCCCATGGATGTAGCATTTTGCCCTGTGTGGCACTTAGCTCCTGCACTTCCGACTGGTGCATGGCTCTAATACCATATTGTAACGACCCGGGCCCACGGGCCGTTTCATTACAAGAAAGCAAGACGGACAAGGTCCACACCAACTTGGGCCACCACACCCAAAAAGGGATCCAATTGGTGCCTTGTCCTTCTTACTTTACTACATATAAACCACTTAACCAACTCCTAATTATCCGATGTAGACAATTAGAAGGGGCATCACAATCTACCCTCCTTAACATAGGCGACGTCCTCGTCGCCAGGGGAAATTGATCACAACCACCAGGCAGGCAGGATTCTAGATGTGGCCCCCACAAGTTCAAGAGGTGGCTTCCATCCCCATGGATGTAGCACATTACCCTGTGTGGCACTTAGCTCCTGCACTTCCTACTGGTGCATGGCTCTGATACCATATTGTAATGACCGGGCCCATGGGCCCGTTTCGTTACAAGAAAGTAAGACGGATAAGGTCCACACCAACTTGGGCCACCACAGCCCAAAAAGGGATCCAATTGGTATCTTGTCCTTCTTGCTTTACTACATATAGACCACTTAACCAACTCCCAATTATCCAATGTGGGACTATTGGGAGGGGCATCACAATCTACCCCCTTTAACAAGGCAACGTCCTCGTCGCCAGGGGTAATTGATCACAACCACCAGGCAGGCAGGATTCTAGAGGTGGCCCCCACAGGTTCAAGAGGTGGCTCCCATTGCCCATGGATGTAGCACTTTGTCCTGTGTGGCACTTGGTTCCTGCACTTCCGACTGGAACCAGGCTCTGATACCATTGTAACGACCCGGGCCCACGGGCCCGTTTCGTTACAAGAAAGCAAGACGGACAAGGTCAACACCAACTTGGGCCACCATAGCCTAAAAAGGGATCCAATTGGTGCCTTGTCCTTCTTGCTTAACCGGTTATAAACCACTAACCAATTCCTAATTTTCCAATGTGGGACTATTAGGAGGGGCATCACAGGTACTCTTATTGTCGAGGACAATCAGAGCTTGGAAGCAATCTCAAATCCTCCAGCACTCAGGCATTTGATTGTTGAGGCTTGCCCAAGGTTGCAGTACGTGGAGAATCTAAACCAGCTGCGACACCTAGACCTAAAATTAAATCAATTGGAAATGTCCACTGATGCTTCATCGTCAGTGCAGCAGCATGTAGTAGAGTGTCTTCCGGATTGGTTAAGGAGACTTGTGGATCAGCATCAATCGCCTCCCCGGAATTTTCAGCAATTTCATCTGACTTGCAGCCAAACTGTGCTTCTGAGATGCCTTGAGGGCTCCCCAGACTGGCCCATAATTCAACAGATCCCTGATGTCAGAGTCCAGAACTACGATGGAACCACAGTTTTATGCTATACCAAGAACCTACAGTTACAGAACCAATGCAAGCATTGATGCTCGGAGGGAAATCTGTCCATGTCCTCTTGTCTTCAGCAAGGCCATTTTAAATCTGAGTATGTTTTCCAGCCATGTCCTTATTTTCCTTCGTATTGTTGTTGTTTTACTAGGCTTACTCTTAATTCTTTCTCGCAGTTGAGCCGTTTGGCGATGGAAATAAGCCTTGCTTTAGGTATTGCATCTTTTGAATTCACTCTTTTGGTGTCTGCTTGATTTAAGTTCCATTTCTTTTCTTTCTTTTTTTTGTCCTTTAGTGTTGGTTTAGTAAATCGTCCGTACTGATAATTTACCTGCTGCATCCTCATGCATTACAACAATGCCCACCAGATTGAGAAGGAAGAAGAGAGTACCATATGAGCCAAATCCTCCCTCTCTCTCTAAGCCTAACCTGTCTTCGTCATAAATTCTACTTGTTATAACGCAGGTATCGTTCAAATAGAAGATTATGCAACAGTGGATAAGGAGAGAACTTTACGAGGAAGAGGATGGAGCACAGGCACATGGCCAATCCGCATGCTGGTGTGCGCTTGTTGCACCAGAGGGCGATGCAGTAAGTCTTTTCCATATTGGCATTCAATGTCTAATAAAATTAATATATTCTTGTGCCGGACCAGTACATTGCAGCACTCATGCATGACTAAATGTTTAGAAGGGTAATTGAAAGTTTAACAGATAGCAGAAGCCTTTACCAGATAACTTGTTAGTTTTCTACCCAAGTTGGTGAGCCTTAAGAGCCAACCAATGCTTATATTAATTAGCTTCATTAGATCTCCAAAATAACTGGCATTTTGTATGCTTGAAGATTGATAGCTTGTATCAACACTAAAAAACAGAACCATAAACTGAAACGTTGTAGTAGTTAAGAACTTAAAATTATACTTGCATCAATTGAGCATTAAAATTGATACCCTTTATTTTTTACAAACCAAGAGGGCTGGATTGCATCGGACTCCCATTAATTTATCACCTTTTATAATTTATATCAAATAGGATTGATACTCGTGCAAATTTATTATGAGTCAGACATTTTATACCATCTATTTAATGTTGACATGGTATCCATTGAAATAGGGATTGATTGTAGCACAGTTTTGGTTGTTACTTTGCATCGCTCTATTAAAAAGACAATATTTCTTTGCCTTTACACCAGTCAATACAAAAATAAGTAAGTTTTATTAGTCCAATTGAATCTATCCTAGTTTATAATGTTAGAACTAACGATCTCTTGATTAATAAGTGAAATCAATACCAGATTTCATCGGTCTATTAAAAAGATAATATTTCTTTACCTTTACATCAGTCAATAAAAAAATAAGTTAAGTTTGCAGCACTCTATTGAAAAGGTAGTATTTCTTTACCTTTACACAGTCAATACAAAAATAAGTAAGTTTTATTAGCCCAATTGAATCTGGTATTACATCCTAGTTTATAATGTCAGAACTAATGATTTCTTGATTAATAAGTGAAATCAATACCATGCATCATCTTGATTGAAACTGACACTTCATATCAAATATGACAAGAACCAATATTGGTGTCAGATATTGCAAATTGCTCATTTTTATCAAAAATATAATCCTACATCATCCGGAAAGAGAAATTAATGATACAAATTGCTCATTAGAATAAATATTTTCCTCCAATGCTTGATATTGAGAATTTGGCTTTCTGGCTTCTAATGAAGCAAGCAGTAGTTTGAACCTATACTAAAACATACAAATATCTCTGTATTGAGCATTTGACATCTACATGTAATATGTATATGTGCCTTTGTCAAAATATAGATATATTATTTTCAATAGATGAAACTATAAAAGCAAGTCATATATTATTTTCTATATTATATCACCAAACCTATACATGTCATCCTTATCTGATATATACAAAAGTTTATACACCAAAAGAATAACTACGACATCTCCCTGATCTCACTCCTGGGGTCTCTCCCTTAGGCTTTGGTTTATCAAGTATACATCGTCCTCATCTGCTGCAAAAAAATAGAATATAATGGAATAAGCTAAAAAGCCTGGTAGAACTTCGATACTTACTATCATGAATATGTGAAATAAATTGTTTAGCATAATTAAAATACGTTTGAACAAATAATATCATATCACGATACATATGTTCATTCGAGAAACCAATAAAATCTACTTTCAAATAGAAATATTCAAACCATCCGAGAGTCCCTATCCACCACCACCTTATCCCGTAACCATATATAGTCACCTAAATCATCCACATATCCACCATCACTTCCACATAATCAGAATAATCATACCACACCCTCAAATAACCTCCACCCCATACATTTATGCCCTCATACACAAGACATCGCTAAGTAAGTTGCACTCACTTAGTAAGCGACACCTTGGGCCTCCCTTATACCCCTTGCCATAGCACCCGTAATGACAACACTAATTGAGCCACTCCCTTATTTTGTAAGCATCATGACACCATATTGCTGGTACATACTCCGTCCATCTAAGATCCAGTACTATAGGTCAACAACCGAATCTGGTGATACTTCTTCCACCCAGATTGGTTTATATACTAATACGCAGCGTAATAAACTCAATAATGTTAGCTGCCATAACTATGTTCTACCTGTCTTACGTAGCCTTCATGCCCTTCCTCCGGCACCAGTAGACTAGTAATGGTACCGTAGTACTCCAACTCATCATCAGAATTAGTATCATGCACCAGCAGTACTCAAAGCCTAGACCAAAAAGTAAATCAATTGAAAATGTCCACTGACGCTTCATCATCAGTGCAGCAGCATGTAGTAGAATGCCTTCCGAATTGGTTAAGGAGACTTGTGAATCAGCATCAATCGCCTCTCCGAAATTTTCAACAATTTAGTCTGACTTGCAGCCAAACTCTGCTACTGAGATGCCTTGAGGACTCCCCAGATAGGACATAATTCAACAGATCCATTATGTGACAGTCCAGAACTACGATAGAACCACACTTGTATGTGAACTTGACTGTACCTCTCTCAGAATCGATTCTATGCATCCATGGTCAATGAGGCAACAGAGTATGTTTTCCCAGCCATGTCTCTATATTTTCCTTCATATTAGTTGTTTTACTAGGCTTACTCTGGATTCCCTCTCGCAGTTGAGGTGTCTGGCCACGGATATAGGCGTTGCTTTAGGTATTGCATCTTTTGAATTCACTGTTTTTGTGTCTGATTGATTTAAGTTTCATTTCTTTTTTTTTTCTCTCTAGCGTTGGTTAGTGGAATCTTTCGTGCTGATAATTTACCTGCTGTATCCTCATGAATTACAACAATGATTACCAGATTGGGAAGGAAGAAGAGAGTTTCATATGAGCCAAATCCTCTCTCTCTTTAAGCCCAACCTGTCTCCGTCTAATCAATTCTACTCGTTATAACGCAGGCCTATTTTCACGATGGGTATATAAGAAATGAGGAAGAGAAAGTCATGTATTATATGATCGGACAAGAGAGTGAGATTATGGAAGCAGCGGACAAGGAGACAACTTTATGATGAAGAGGATTGCACTTTCTCGTTCTCAAGATCTTTGTTTATATTTTTTTCATTTCTACTAGATTGTATTATAATTTTACTTTTATGGTGGAATGCCTAGACTTCAGACTTGAATTATTGGAGGCTTTGGTTGTTAATCCATGAAGAATGGTTCGCAAATATTGGCAGACCTAAATAGCAAACAAATCTTAGTAGATCTCGAGAGCATGCAAGGCCTAGTAAATCTTAATACATCTGAAATATAATTGCGGAAGCTAAAATTCAAATATATCAACTTTCATATCAAATTATTAATTTTTACCTTCATATAAGACTGAGTGAGATAAGGTAAAAGCCCAGTAAAATTTTTATGCTTACCATCATGTATATACTAAAAATAATTTAGTAACCAAAATATGTTTAAATAAGAAAATATAATATACATATATATACGAAAAGCCAATGAAATTCACGCACTAGAATAAATTTCAATAATTAAAATAACCATAACCACCACTACAAGAAAATAAATTATAGTGAGAAAAATTTTCATCACTATTCCATCACAAATTGGGTTTAGTGATGGATTAGTGATGAAAATCTTATCGTCACAATTTTTGCCGTCACTAAATTTAGTGACGGAAAGAGGTCCGTCACAAAATAATAGCGATGGATTTGTGACGGAATATTTCGTCAAAAATTTATGACGGAACATATTTTCGTCACTAAATTGTGGCGGATTAGTGACGAACTATCCGTCACTAAATTGTGACAGATTAGTGATGAACTATCCATCACTCATTATTCCGTCACTATTCCGTCATAAATATTTCCATCATAATTTAGTGATGGATTGTTGACGAAAATTTAGTCACTAAGATTTTGTCACTAGTCCGTCATGAATATTCCATCACAGTTTAGTGATAGATTATTGACTCACTAATCCGTCACTATTATTTTTATCAGAAATTCATCACTAATCCATCATTAACCTAATAAAATTTTATCAAACTTTTATTCTTATAAATTTAAAATTATTTTTAAATTATAATACATTATATTTATTAAATTTAATAGTTTTATATATTAGACATCAAATTATTAAGTTTAAGATAAGTCAAAGAGACAACTTGTAATGATCATGAATTCTCTTCTCCTTTGTCACTCTCCAGTCTCTTCACTTTCGATCTCATAGAGGAACAACTTGGATGACTATTTGTCCGTTTGTCCATGTAAGTTTCTTGGGGCCCCAGTTCACATAGCCATCGATCAATGTTTTCATGGCACTAACTCTATGTTTAGGCATTTTTCTTCAAACACCTGACGAGCAGTAACACCAAATTCAAGCCAACGAAAGCACCTGTGACCACATATAGTTAATTTAGAATTATAGAATTAGAGCACTACAACAAATTTTCATTATCCCGATGCTAAAATTTTGTCCCGACGCATGAGCGTTGAGATGGAGGGGGTGCATACGAATGTTCAAGCGTCGGCAACTTTTAATCTTGCCGACGTTTTAAAGCGTCGGCAAGCTCAAATGTTGTCAACATTATTTTTTTAAAAGAAAAAAATAAACAAAGCGTTATTTTTCTTCCACCATTCCTCTCTTCTCATATGGCAACGCCATTCCGATCCTCATCTACATGCCAAAGAATAATCAACTCCAGTCAATACATCTCCCAATGGCAAACAGAGGAGAAAATAATAATAAAGAAAAAAAGAAACGTAAAGACGGCCATTAATTAACTCACCATGAGATAACCGACGAAGAAGGCAAGGAGGGAGACGGTGGCCGTATACTTGTGGTAGGAGAGATGGCCCCACTGCACACGCCGGAGAGGAAACAATTAGCGCTGGTGATGTCCGAGTCCACCAACTCCGCCATCCCCTGCCTCTGGAATAGTCCCCATGTACTCTTCGACACCACCACGAATCCCTTCCCCAACGCTGCAATCTAACATTCATAACATTAGATAATAATAATAAGAAGAAGAAGAGGTAAGTATAAATATATAATATATAGAATTGATGGATGGATTTGATTACGTGAACGTAGGCCAGCTGTTGCCGTAGAGGAAGATGGACTCCATGTGGAGGCAGCAATGGGCGCAGGAGAAGAGGAGATTGAGGCTGCTGGGCGATGATGCAGAGAAACTAATGGACGGGACGAAGAGCGAGCCGAGGCAGGCACTGCCGAGGTTGATGGAAAGGGCTCGGTGGAAGCAGAACTAGGTGTTGGACTGCATCCCTCGGAGGTAGTAGAGAGCTATGACTCTGTTGACGGTGAGGTTGACGACGTTCCGCATCACCTCGGCAGTCCTGGCCAGGCTGAGGACCAGAGCAATGATGGTGAGGGGAGAGTAGTAGAAGTTGAGCGCGTCGATGACGGCGCAGCACCAGAGGGACATCCAGAGGAAGCCAATGGTGAGCATGAGGTAGGCCGGGCCGTTGAGGCCTGGGAATTTGGCCGTGGGGAGGAGGGACAGGTGGAAGACCCAGGCGGTGAAGACGGTGCGGCAGTTGACCCAGCAGCGTACAATCCGGTGCCGATGGATAAGCCAATGAGGGCAATGCCGAGGCCGATGGTGGGGGTGAGGGAGATGTAAGATCCATTAAATGATCTTCTTTAATAAACATAATGGCCAAGATCCTAGAATAAATAATTTTTACATAAAAACATAAACCAAGATGTGTACCTTGATCCATTGATCGTTCTTCGTTGATGAGGAATGAGAGGCTGTGTGTTAATGATATATTGAGTTTCTCTATCATTCCTAATTCTCTTCCTTATTTATTTTGATGGTCAAACATACTATATATAGGAGAGAGGACCATATGATCAATTTCTCTTTCCATCAAAGAGAGGTTATCAGATAACAACTTCCTAAAGATAAACCAATAGGAAATTAGCTTTATTAAACCATCATTATCACTTAAATTTAAATATCTAATAAAATCAGATATCATAATTATCATTTAGAATAAATAAATGATAAATCAATCATATATCCACATGGGCCATAAAAGAAAACGCTAACATTCTCCCACTTGGCCCATTGAGATATTAAACATACTGGTTTAATAATCAATCATAATGCGCATAACAGAAGCTAAAATCCTTCATAATATTGGTCAAACATGAAATCATCATTAAGCAAAAACTAATAAGGATCATGGCGGTTGTATGCTATTATTTTGATGTACTCCCTTCCATGTATCACATTACTAGTTCTATACTTAACATGACCTATAATGGGAATTGCAATAAGGTCTAACAATAATATCTTTATCAAAGACAAATCCTGTTAATATTCTCATAATTCATTTATGTATATATACTAGCATAAGTAAACAGGATCCATAAGTAATTCAGAAAAATAATTAATTGAGCTCAGAGTGTCAAATACATAAGGAACTTAAAGCTTTAAACATAACATCACTAATGGTTTTCAATAATGCCATTCTTTCGACATGTTCATGAAATGTCTTTGGCGGCAACCCTTTAGTCAGCGGATCTGCAATCATGAGATTGGTGCTAATATGTTCAATTGACACTCTTTGTTTCTGAACTTCTTCTTTAACAGCAAAGTATTTCAATTCCATATGTTTAGCACCCTTTGAATACTTGTCATTTTTAGAAAAGAAGACTGTGGATTTATCACAATAAATTTTCAGCAGCTTGGCAATACTGTCGACAACCCCAAGTCCTGAAATAAAATTTCGCAGCCATAAACCATGAATTGTGGCCTCAAAGCATGCCACAAACTCAGCTTCCATAGTAGATGCAGCAATGACAGACTGCTTCACACTTTTCCATGAGATCGTTCCTTCAGCTAAAAGGAATAAATAGCCAAATATGGACTTTCTAGTATCAACACATCCAGCAAAATCTGAGTCTGAATATCCCTTGACCTCAAGATCATTAGATCTTCTGTAGGTAAGCATGTGATCCTTCGTTCCTTGCAAATACCTTAATACCTTCTTTGCAGCTCTCCAATGATCTATTCCTGGATTACTTTGATATCTACCTAGCATCCCGACAGCAAAACTGATGTCTGGCCTGGTACATGTCTGAGCATACATCAAGCTACCAATAATTGATGCATAAGGTATTTCTTCCATTTGTTTGTGTTCCAATTAGATGCATAAGGTATTTCTTCCATTTGTTTATGTTCCAATTCAGATGCATAAGGTATTTCTTCCATTTGTTTGTGTTCCAATTCATTCTTAGGACATTGCATAAGGCTGAATTTATCTCCCTTCTGAATTGGGACAACACTTGCAGAGCATTTGTTCATGTTGAATTTCTCAAAACTTTATTAATATATGCCTTCTGAGACAAACCTAACATTCCTTGTGATCTATCATGAAATATTTTGATTCCAATCACATAGGATGCCTCACAAATATCTTTCATTTCAAAGTTCTTAGAGAGAAAATTCTTGGTCTCATACAATAGGCCAAGGTCATTAGTAGCTAGCCAGATATCATCAACATACAGAATCAAAAATATGATTTTGCTCCCACTGACCTTCAGATATATACACCGATCAACGGTGTTTTCTTTAAATCCAAAGGATGTAATGGTATCATTGAACTTAAGATACCATTGTCGAAAGCTTGCTTAAGTCCGTATATTGACTTCTTCAGTTTACACACCATGTGTTCCTTTCCTTCAAATAAAAAGCCTTCAGGTTGGTCCATATAAACCTCTTCATTCAAACTCCATTTAGAAAGGCGGTTTTTACATCCATTTGATGCAACTCTAAATCATAATGAGCTACCAATGCCATAATAATTCTAAATGAGTCTTTCTTAGAGACTGAAGAAAATGTTCTGTGTAGTCAATGCCACATTTTTGAGTAAAACCTTTGGCAACAAGTTGGCTTTACAACGTTCAATATTGCCATTTGAGTCGCGTTTGGTCTTAAAGACCCATTTACACCCAACTCTTTTACAACCTTCAGGCAATTCAACAAGATCCCAGACTGCATTGTAATCCATTGATTTTAACTCATCTTGCATAGCATCTAACCATTTAGATGAATTAGCACTTTGCATGGCTTATGAAAAAGAAACTAGATCATCATTAATATCCAAATCAAAATATGATTCTTGTAGATAAACTACATAATCATCAGAAATAGCGGTTCTTCTTTGTCGTTGAGACCTTCTTAATGCTACTTCAATGGGTTCATTTATTGCAAGTTCATTAGTAATATCATCATTCTGTGGTGTTTGATCATTAATTTGTTGTTCTTGAAAGTTATTAAAAGGTTCAACAACTCTAGGAACAATAACTTGAGAAGAAGTTATAGGTGAAGAAACTTGCACCTTAACTTCTTGAATTTCCACTTTATGTGGTTCCAAACTCCCACTAATTTTATTATTCTCAATGAACCTTGCATTTCCAGATTCAACAATTCTTGTACTATGGTTAGGACAATAAAATTTATACCCTTTTGATCTTTCTGGATAACCAATGAAGAAACCACTTGTTGTTCTTGAGTCCAGCTTCTTTTCATGTGGATTATAAATCCTTACTTCTGCCGGGCAATCCCAAACATGTAAATGCCTCAAAATGGGTTTCCTTCCTGTCCACAGTTCAAAAGGAGTCTTTGGAACTGCCTTACTAGGAACCCTATTTAGCAAATACATAGCGGTCTTTAAAGCATGCATCCATAATAATGAGGGTAATGATGAATTGCTTAACATACTCCTAACCATGTCCATTAGAGTTTGATTATGCCTTTCTGCAACACCATTTTGTTCTGGTGTTCTAGGCATTGTGTATTGAGCACATATGCCATGCTTTTCAAGGAATTTGGCAAATGGACAAGGGCATTGTCCAGATTCATCATACTTTCCATAATATTCACCACCTCTGTCAGACCTAACAATTTTTACTTTTTGTCTAGTTGTCTTTCAACCTCATTGATAAACAATTCTAGAGCATTTACCGATTGAGATTTTTATGCAATAAATAGACATAGCCATAACGTGAAAAATCATCAATAAAGGTGATAAAATACTTTTCTCCACCAAAAGATGAACATCAAAAGGCCCACATATATCGATGTGTATAATTTCAATGAGTTGTTTACTTTTTGGCACTTTTCTTAATTGTGTGTTTTGTGTATTTTCCCTTTAATATAATCCACACAAATCCCAAGATCAGTAAAATCTAAATCAGAAAGGATTTCATTCTTTACTAATCTCTCAATTCTTTCTTTGGATATACTATCCAAACGGTTATGCCATAAGTAAGTGATTGTTCATTTACTAAACCACGTTTAGTACCAACATTATGATGCAAGGTTAACAATGTCTTAGCAAAAAGACTATCAAGCTTAAATTTATACAAACCATCAAAAGAATACCAGAACCAATAAGATGATTGTGTTTAAACAAACTGAAACATCCATTTCCAAATCTAAAAGAATATCCAACTGAGTCAAGTTTGGATAAAGAAACTAAATTACAAGAAATAGAAGGGACATAAAGTGTTTGAAAATGTCTAAATGATGTCTAGTGTCTATAATCAAACGATAAGTTCCAACAGCTTCAATTGGAGCTTTGACTCTCTTTCCCATTGAGACAAAGTTTTCATTTGGGTTTATGGTTTGGATTGTAAGGAATTCCTGCATCGTATTAGAAACATAAGTGGTACAACCAGTATCAATCCAAAGTATTATAAGGAACTTCTGTTGGGTTTGATTCGAAAACATACAAAAGGCGTAGGCTTGCCTTTCTTTTCGAACCATGCCTTACGTTTCAGGCAATCTTTTGATAGTGTCCATGCTTTTTGCAAAAGTGACACTTATCATCCTTTTGTTCCTTCTTGTGGATTTGAGCAGATGACCCATTTATCTTTAGTGGTCGTTGCTTGTTCTTTCATTTCTTATCTTCTTTAATTTCTTTCCGGCTCCTTAATGACCCATGAGATTAATAGAATGATTTCCATGTTTTTTAAGTCTTGTTTCCTCTTGAATGAGCATACTTTGCAATTTATTCACATTCCACTTATCCTTCATCGTGTTATAACTCATGTGAAATGGACCAACTCAGGAGGCAAGGAATTGATGATGAATTGCACAAGAAAATTCTTATTCACTTCCAATCCCATTGTCTTTAGTCTTGCTGCTATGCTTGTCATTTCAACAACATACTCATACATAATACGAGAACCATCAAACTTATTGTTGGTTAAAGTACTCATCAATGTTTCAGCAAGTGACTTATCAGCAGAGTCAGATTGGGAACGTGCTTCCACAAACTTCATAAATTCCTTAGCACTTTTAGTAACAAGAATTGTGGACTTGATGTTGTTTGCTACAGTCATTCGCATGAACATCAAGCTAAGTCTGTTTGATCTTTTCCAAGTCTTATGGAAAGACCTGTTCAGCACTGCTAGAGTCAGTATGGGTTTCTCATTATGAGTGCCAAATCAAGATCTAGAACACCAAGATGAAACTGAACTTGTTCGCACCATTCAGAGAAATTAAGCCCATTAAAAGTTTGAACAGACATAGTTTGCGAATGAAGAGAAATAGGAACATATAGAATATGCTCATACATTAATGCTTTGAGCAATATATTTAAATAAATATTCAGACTCCATCAATTAAACAATAAGTGCATATTGAAGTTCTCCTTTGGGTGATACAACAATATACTACCATAAACATAATTGATGCTTAATTTTAATTTTACATACTTAGAAATTATATACTCAAATTAGATTAGTTTGCTATCTTTGGATATGCTAAACATACCTAACCAAGCATATTAATTGACCACATCATGTCCATAGATTATAGATGACTAGTCAACCTTTGGGGCCCTTAAATATTTATAATCAATGAACTTCAATATACTCATAACAATTAAACAATTATGTCATTCATTTATAAGCATCACATAATTATGAGTAATTGAATTATTTAATTAAATTTGATACCTATAAACTTTAAATTTAGCCACTTTGGTGACTAACAAATCACATAATATAGACATCAAATTTATTTAATGATAATATCATGTGAATACAAAATACTTAAATGTACCCACATAATTTTACTATAATATTTTTTTAAAACATTAATTTCATAAATATTAGAAGGAAAAACATAAATTTTAAAAGAACCTTCTTGTTGGAGAAATATATGGGCTTTCACCTTTTATTATCAAGGATTAAATTGATAAAGTGGCAATATGTTTGTCCTTAAATCTTTTAGTTATAGGTTCAAGCCACTTTAATTTTTATTTTATTTTATTTTATTTTATTTTTTCTTGAATCCCCTTTCTCAAGATGCCTTCCGTTCGTCTCCCTTCATGCACGGGAGACGTCTTTTATAGTATGTCTCTTGTGAAGAGAGATTCTTCATGGAAGGGTTTCTTTTTTTTCTTTTTTAATTCATGATCGGAATCCCTGGCTTTATGGAACGAAAGGAAGAGGGAGCTTGAGATAATCAAAAGAAATCCCACGGTACGCAAGACCCCCCCTTCCCCTTTCCCCTCCACCGCCTTTAATGTTGGAATCCCTCTCCACCGCCCTTCCCTCTTCACCATCTTTAATGCTGGAATCCCATGGTCCAAATCCCACGATTAATTTAGTTGGATTTCGTTGGGATTTCACGTAATTAAAGAGTCATCGTGAGTCCACAAGTCCACGTAAGAAAAGGGATTTGGTTGGGATTTCACGAAAGAAAGACGGATGGATTCCTTAACTTCACGTACCCCTTCCTTCTTTCACGCGACTAGGTGGTTGAACATGGCTTACGCTGTGTTAACGCGATCCAGACTTCCATGAAGATCTCAGGAAAAAATAAAGAAAAAGAAAGACACGTGAAATGGGGCTTCATTGATTCATAGCATGGAAGGGGTCTTACGTATGATAAAAGAAAGGAGACGTTCGAGCAATAAAAATTTAATTATTTTATTCTTATATATATAAATAAGAATCGTCAAACACAGATTCATAATGAAAAATCATAAATTCTTCAATCAAGGCTCTGATACCACATGTAAGGATCTTCTTTAATAAACATAATGGTCAAGATCTTAGAATAAATTTTTTACATCAAAACATACATGAAAACGCTAATAGGAGAAATAGGGAGGAGGATGCTGGCAGCCATGGTGAAGTTGAAAGTGGGCCAAAGCATGAAATGGACCATCACTTCTGGCCATAACCGGATGGCTTCTGCCAGGCGAAAGCCAAGGCCGTGGTGAGCACCACGGAGCCCTCGATGGGAGGGAGCCAGAACTTGAGCACCCGCCGCTACCGGGTGGTGTCGTCCTCCTCCTCCCTGTCCATGACCTCATCCTCCCCCT
>UESW01000806.1:0-21984 GCA_900491605.1 Calamus simplicifolius | reverse complement strand
TTATGATGAACAGGCTGGTGTGATGCTTACGTTGATAATATGGTCACCCACACCAGCTCCACACAATCCACCCAGAGAAGTCTCTGTTCTACTGGTATAGCACCATAAGTAATCAGGTGAGCAAAAGGCCAAAGCTTCCACCCTGCCTGTCAAGCCAAAACAACCTAAGTAGTCAGCACAAAAATGCTGATGTATCACACAAATGACATGACCAAGGAAGCTAGATCAAAATTACAACTTTGATGATAAAACAAATTTAAATGATGAATTTGATTAACTCATGATGCACATCATATGTTCTGTAACATGTTACCTTCTCTAGAATGTCCACACTAGACTAGCTCCTAAACAGTGACAACAATGTTGAATGATACACTAATTGCTCACAAATCCGAAAGTCTGGTATGGCTGAGAATTTGAGGCAACGGTCAGTTCGTCAATTTCCAGAAGATCAATTTACTTCCTAGTGGCAAAACTGTCAAGTCAATATAATTATTTGGCTAAAATATACTTTGGTCCTCAAACTTTCACTCAAAATATATTTTGGTCCCTAAACTTTCAGCTGTTACCATTTAGTCCCACATGTTCTAAGAATACAGCATTCCTGACATCTTGCTGCATAAAATCAGTTAAAATTAATGAAATAGTTGACAAGTCACCCATACATGAACACGCAAACTGATTGACAGGTGACTATTCCATTAATTTTAACTGACTTCATGTAATGAGATTTCAAGGATACAACATTCCTAAAACATGTTCATCTAAACTGTAACAACCAAGAGTTTGAGGGCCAAAGTGAATTTTAAGTGAAAGTTTGAGAACCAAGTGTATTTTCACCTAATTATTCAAGTTTGTCATCTATATTACCACAGCCAGACTAATCAGCCAAGCTAGTGGTCAACCGGGAAAGCAGCCTCAATTCATGACAAATTGGGAGAAAACAAGATTGAGTGACATAAATAATCAAGAATGTCGCTTACGGTTAACATTGGCCAAAATGTAGCCTTCAGTTCACCAAATATGTTAGCTGGTGATTCAAACGCAGAAATCCCAGGACTACATAGTAAATGCTGTTCCATATTGCAGACCAAGCAGTTTGGTCAAATAACACTTTAGCAGGAACCACCCACCAGTCCTGGAAAGGAAAGAGAGCCTGGAAAACAGTAGCTCTGTCTCAGTCTCTGATACAACAAACTGGTCATGAGAACATGCAGAAATTGCTATCAGATATGTGAAACAACACTAGAAGCTAGCAACCTCACAGAATTGGTAATAGTAATGAGAAAGGGACCCATGTAGTGTAAAACCAACAAGACCAGATCTGAACATGCGAGCACGGTCAAAATCAAAAAGGGGTTTCCCTTCGTAGCACTGCATCAAGATACAACAGAAATACAAGTTAGATGACAATGAAAATGCAACAAATTTTATGATTAATTGATCATCTAAAACAGCATTAACCTGTGCAATCCAATCTCCTACAGAATAAACTACTCCACTTATCACCATTTTGGCCAGAACAGGGTTTGTTTTCAAAGCTTCCTCATAAGCAGTCCAGTTGTGCTGGGGTGCATATCTTAGGATCTCATAAAGGGTCCACCCCTGTAATGCAGTGAAACATGAACAAGGCCTTGAGTCTAGCAATCCAAGAAAATTGTAATACTAGTACTCCCAAAAAGCACAGAACCCTAACAATAAAATCACTTGGATTGTCAACCAAAAATAATTACAAGTACTCATGTCAGATTACAAATGTCAGGATACAAAAGCAATGAACAAGCCTAACTTCAGCAAACAATTATCTCACTCAAATTATGAATGGAAGCATGTCAGGACACATCTATATCATATAGAAAACTAAATTGTTTTTGCCTTTACCTGATCAGGAAATTCTTGGCTTTATTTTGTTTGATAATATAGAAGTTAATTAAATAAGCCTGTTGCTGTTGATAAAACACCTTTTTTTTGGTGGGAGAAAAACACAATTAAAGGATGAGAATTTATAGAAATTGTGATTTCTTATCACTAATATAAGTGAAAAATGAACTTAATTTTTTCTCAATATATGACATAAGGGGAAGCAATTACAGCATGGAAAGTGAAGAATATCAATGAAATGGAAAGGAGATGTGAGGCAGTTGGGGCAGTATAGAATAGCTAGGCTTAAAACTCAGGTTCAGTGAGATAACAATAAGCAGTTCAAGGCTGACATAAACATATGCGGCTCACAGATGTCTATGGCTTAACATGCCAAAGATGTTTCTACAGACACAATTACATAGCTACCATCCTGACATGTCTTAAGAGTTAAAAGAAAGAAGACAAATAAGTAATGTCACAACTGAAAGCTACTTATTTGGGGAAAAAAAATTTGAGATGACAAAATGTAGGTGTGGTTTCTTAGGTGTTTATCGTGCAGTCCTCCACTTAATAAGTACCACATGTACCATCATTCCACCTAAAAAGTTACATGTATTTGCCATCATTTTTCCAACTAAGCCTAAGAGAAACGTGTCACTTGTTTCATAAGGTGATGGTATATATGTTACTTGTTAAGTGGAAAACTGCATGGAAAACACCTAAAAAACTTCACTTAAGTTTCGACCAATTCGATATATTTATTCTGCACCTGGAATTACTGAACTAAGTTGGAGTATTGACTCCAAAATATAGTTCAATATGCATCTTAATGACAAAACAATTAGCTATGTTATGATTATCTAATGTCTTGCAAAGCATAGTTCAGAACCCCCATATATGACATTGGTATTCTTTAACTTCAAAAATGGAATCTCTTTTCTTTTTTTTTATAATCTTCTGCACATATACA
This sequence comes from Calamus simplicifolius, assembly GCA_900491605.1. Taxonomy (NCBI): domain Eukaryota; kingdom Viridiplantae; phylum Streptophyta; class Magnoliopsida; order Arecales; family Arecaceae; genus Calamus; species Calamus simplicifolius. The sequence continues at coordinate 19,151 of UESW01000806.1, read as the reverse complement.
AGATGCTCCTCTTAGAACCTCAACTTGAAATCGCTGCACATAGATATATCGATTAAATCAGAACTCATGCCATCCTATCTACTCTAGTTCAACAACTCATCAGTACAAATGTTGTGAACCTCACTATTAGAAATGTATCTACTCACACCGTTTTTAATGTCCAACACGCTAGGCACGTAACCTTGTCAACCTTATAGTTTATACAAACTTCCCAATATTAATTTAAGCATGTATTTGTAAACCAACAGCATATAAGCAATTGTCATCTTTGTAAAATCAAATTAGCCAGGTGGCAAAGCAACTGTCAGCTGGCATATACTGCTTACTATGCATCGAGGTCACCCTTAAGCCTGCCACATGCATCCCTGTTATACAAACAAACTTGAAGCTCATGCAGGCACACTTTAGATGCCCTGTGCTTCGCTTGACGGTCCTGTGTGAGCACTTGCTTCAAAAGCATATGCTCCCACATCACCATTGAACCCCCTACTAGAACTGTTTTTATCAATCTTTCTGTCTTTTCACTTTCTTATCAGTAAGGAAGCAGCCAATCAAGAGGAGTTCACATGAGTTGTTAGCTCACAGGTGTTAATATCGATAATGAACTTCATAAGCTTTCCCTCCACAATACCACCATGAGGATGCAAAATTGAACCAAGTCTCATGTTCATTGAAAGGCAGATGCACAAGTAAAAAGATCCAATAAAAAAATAGGCTTTGCTAGGTTAAAATTATTTTAAAAAATAAATAAAATAAAATCTCAACCGTGAACTCAGCAAATACTGACTGATAACTATATATAATTGCAGGACATTTTTAACAAAGAATAAAATCTACAAACAAAGATAGTTAAGGAAATAAAGATAATTAAGAAAAAAGTTGAAAAGATAGTATGAAAGGCTAGATATAAAGCATAAAAATTATATCGTGAGCTAAAAACTAAATATGAAAATACACACATATATAATTGCAAAACTAAGAGAAAGAAAATTAGAGATATGATTTCGATTAAATACATCAAAAGATAATAATCAAAAAGTTTTGATCAAGAAGAATGAGATCAAAGAAAGATGAAAAGGCTATTTTAATAAATTATTACATAAAAATCATATAAATAATTTAGGATGTCCTACTAGTTCCATTGAGGATAGAATCATGGCGTATACTTATAAAATTAAGATATCTAAAATAAAAAAAGCTATAAAAAAGATGAAAATAAGACAAACATTAGGACTGGACAAAATCTCCATCAAGGTTATGAAATGTTTAGATGAGGCTAGACTAACTTGAGTAACAAATTTATTTAATAAGATTTTAGAACTAAAGAATGTTGGATGAATAGAGAAAGAGAATTATAATACCAATTATACTAATAAAAAATATATTCAAGATTGATCTAATTATCATAGTATTAAGCTTATAAGTTATACTATAAAACTTTAGAAAAGGATAGTTAAATATAGATTGAGATGTACTATAAAAATGTTAGAGAATCAATTTAACTTTATGTCAAAAGCTATTTTTATTTAAAGAAAATAAGATCTTCATATCGTTAATTTAGAGAAAACTATGATAAAATTTCTAGAAAAATATTATAGTGAGTATTAGAAAAAAATAAGTATTTGTTAAATACAATGAGGTAATAAAAGCTGTGTATTATGAAGCAGTGATTAGTGTAAGAGTTACTAGTGATAATAGTAGTGAATTCCTTATCATGGTAAGCTTAAGTTAGAAATTTGCTTTTATTCTTTACCTTTTTGTCTTTGTTATAGATAAGCTTACTAAACATATTCAGAATATATTTCATGATGCATATATGAAAATAATATAATACTAATAAATGAAACTAAAACTTAGATCAATTGTAAGTTAGAATTATAGAGAAATGCATTAAAATTTAAAAATTTAAGATTAAGTAGAAAAAAACAAAACATATGAAATATAATTTTAGTATAATTAAAAATAAAAATAAATGTGCAGTAAAAATTAAAGACACAAAATTTTTAAAATAATAATTTTTGATATTTAATTTTGATTAATTTATAACAAAAAAGAAATTGAAGATTATGCTATTCATAGAATTCAAGCAGATTGAATGTAAAATAGAAACTATAACTAAAATATTATGCAATTGTAAAATATCTATCAAATTGAAGAAAAAATTTTATAAGTCAGACATAAAATGATTGTACTTTATAGTATAAAGTGAGTAGCTAAAAAATTATATGCATAAAAGATGATTGAAATACGAATGTTAAAAGAAATGGAGGATAGAATGAAGAAAAGATTATTTAAATGATTTAAACATATATAATAAATGTATAAATGAACTTGTATGAAGTGGTGATTTAATATATGCTAAAAAAATAGAGAAAGCGATAAAAAATGACTTACAATCTTTGTAAAAGAAAATATAACTTAAAACAAATTTGAATAGAGAAAAAAAATTCATGTAGCTGGCTAAGAAAAAAAAATCAGAAAAAAAAAAAAAAGAACCAGGCAATCCGAGAACCAAAATCGACACCGCAGGAAACCAGAAAGCCAAGCCATACCCATCACATTCAAATAATCCGGCACACGCAAATAAAGCCGATTCAATCCAGAGCACAATTTTCATTCACATATTTAGTTAATTCTAGAGAGAGGACACATTAAGCAAAAGATGGAAGGAGATATCACCGACCTGCCATAATCACTATCGATAGTGAGCAGCTTGGTGATGGCATAGGTCCCAGCCGCAAGCACGATCGCAGCGTTGATCGCTTTATCCACCAGCCGATTCATATCCTCCCCTTCTTCCAGAGACGAAGGCGACGGAAAAGAGGAGAAGCCCCCACCGCTGCCACCGCCGCCGCCACCTGATGTCATGCCGCCAACCCCTCCACTTTCGAAGGCAAATCCTGCAACCTGACTGTGACTGCTGCTCCCACCGCCGTCCTCCTCCTCCTGCTCTCTCCCCGCGGCCACGTCGACGATCCCGTCCTGCTGGTCCGTCGAGTCGGGGCTCTGCACGGGGATCACGTCCAGCTCCTCCGCCGCCGTCACCGAGGCGGCGACGGCTCGATCCCTCCACGCTCGGTCGGGCCTCCAGGCAGGACAGCCAAGAGGCACGTAGAATTTGGAGGAGGAGAGACAGGGCTTGGGGTTGAAGGGAAGGAAGAAGGCCGGGGCCGGGAGGGTAGGGTTAGAAACCTCGAAGGTGAGGCCACGCTGTTGACAGCAGCCATGTGTGTCCCGGCTGCCACCACCGAGAAAGAAAGGGGGAGAAGAAAAAGAAGCGAAGCGGCCGCTGCTTCTTCTTCCGATTCTTCTCGTGGGGATTAGGCGGAGCGATGGAGAATGGAGGCCAGAGGGGTTTTATTTATTTTATCTTTGCTACGGCCGGCGACCTGGCAGCTTGGGAGGGGAGGGAGTGGATTCCGGATGGCGATCCTGGTCCACATGCCCCAGCTAACGAGGTCTGACCGACGTGCCTTCACTGCAGCCCCAAGCCATTCGCTGGACCCAAAAAAAAAAAAAAAAAACACCCAACCATTCATTGGCATGCATGGGCCCCACTTTAATAATGCATGAACGCGATCGGTTGGTAAAAGCCACGCTGCTAAGTAGGCTGCAGTACATTTGCAATAATTTATTATAACAAAAATTTAAAAAAAAAAAACTCATAACTTAAAATTGGCCAACTTAAAGAATTTTAAGGATGACTTAAGCCAACTTCAGCTTCAACTAAACAAAATCAATTATTAAAGGCTAACTTAAAAGTCCTAACAATATTTAGGCTCAGTGAAAGAGTGGTGACACCTAACTTGATTAATTGGCTTAATAACAATCAAAATTTCTACTACAATAGCTTAGATCAACTTCAAGCTTAACTGGCATTCCTCGGCTTGATCATCTAAAAGGCAAATTAGTTAAAAGCCCTAAAAGGTGTCCTAAAATCTAGGTCAATCAAAGGTAGACCATAGCCTAGTTAAGGGATACCTTATAAGGCATAATCCTAAGTACTAACCTAAGAGATATCCTCAGTATTCCAACCATTCTTAAAAGCCAATCTTAATTGACAAAACTTTCTTAAATTCGAAAGCTAACCTTGAATGACAAAAACTTCTTCAAGTCCAATTACTAACCTTAATTAATAAATTTTCTTCAAGTATGGCACCGATCTCAATTAGTAGAGCTTCTTTAAGTCTAAATACCAACCTTAATCAACAATGCTTCCTAAAGTATAGATGCCAATCTTGATTGATAGAGCTTTTGCAAGTTCGAGTGTTGACTTTAATCAATAGAGCTTCCTTAACCCTAAGGGCTGGCCTCAATTGATAGAGCTTCCTCTAGTTTGGACATCGATCTTGATTGGCAGAGCTTTCTCAAACCTTCGGTGCCAAACCTGATTAAAATAGTTTTCTTAGGTTCAAACGCCAACCTTGATCAGCAAATTTTCCTTTAAGTTCAGGTACCAACATTGATCAATAACACTTTATCAAGTTTCAAGCATCAATCTAAGATGCTTGATGTTAGGAGCCATCTTCAATAACTCTTCAAGCCAATTCAAGATTAATTAAAGATCTCTTTAACACCCAAACCCTGGCATGAGATCAATAAAACTTCAAAAATGACCACTACTTTTGAGTCATTGAACTCAGTTGACGGACATATATGTGCGTGAGTTATTAAGCTTGGCCCAACTTAGCAATCCAAGCTGATTAAACTAACCAACATTTAGTTTGTTGAACTTGGTTTGATGATGACCTATATATATAAAGTTACTACATCATCCAGGAAGAGCCAAATAAGCCCAAAATAGATAGGCTATGCAAAGATTAGAGTTACTTTAGTAATATGAGCACGAACTTATGTTCAAGCCTTGAAAGTGGGGTACAAATGATGTGGTCTAGTTTGGCTGGCTAATCCTAAAGCAACATATAGCAGAGTTAAATACCAACATGAAGAGAGAAACCCTTGATGAGAAAAGGACTCTCCTTCATATATAGCTATCGAATTACCGTAATTTGATTAAAATCCTTCTTATTTACCATTAATCCATTCTGAAAAGAAATTGATCAATCTATTTGGGTAATATTCCTTTGTAAATTTTACTCGATCCAGTACTGAAATTATCAAGAGTCGTTTGATATAAGGGTTCAACTTTAAAAACAACTTCTTCAAATGTATATGAAAGCAGTCCTAATTACTCTAGGTAAACATGCATGTTTCGCTTGTTCCTTGTTTAGGTTCTGGATAGCTAATCAAACAGTCTTAAAATTCTTTTTTATTTATTTTTAGCTGATTTAAGTGTTAAAAGTTTTTTTTTTAGAAAAAAATTGTGGCACCCCTTATTCTATGTTTTCGTTTCTTGTTCAGAAAAATAGATAGATCAGCTAGAAGATAATCTATCATGTGTGTGAAAGTATATCGTCCATTGACATGCAAAGAATGATTTTGGATGAAGTAAAAGTATCATGAGAGCTAACAAAATTTAAAGTAGTGAAAAGATGGAATGAAGAGTGTTTAAAAATTTTGAGCATGCAAGAAATTCAAACAGATTCATGAAGAAAAATAAGTGCATCATGTTTTCAAGCAACCAAATGGCCACAAATAATCTCCAACAGCAAACAAGAATATTGAAGTACAGAAAAAAAAAAATCTAAGGATTGGCTTTGAATTTATGGCAAAACTAAAAACAAAAGGTCCAAGAACAATTTTTTTTTAATGTTTGAACAAGGACCACGTAACTTCGCTGACATCTCATCCACTAGATGATGGCTTCATAGATATGTGGATTTTCGCTGACAGGGCTTAATGGTTTAGTATATTTCGCAGGTTTCAGATGTCTATTCGTCGTGAGGTGGACATCTTAAAACAGATTTCTAAACCTAAGGATTTTTTTTTTAATTAACAGATCGAGCTTAAATCCTTAACCTGTAGCCTTAAATTTTATGCGGCAGATTTTGATGTAGTGATGAATTGGACCCGCATATTTTTTTCATTGTTATTAGATTACCATCTTTACATTATGTCTTCCATGTCTTATGTCTCGATTATATGAGTCATGCCTCAAACTTCTTTCCATACTTTATCCCCTCGTATAAACTAAGGAAAAGTCTTTACACTGCCTCACCAATGAAAATAGGGCGAAATTCTTAAATTGAACTTTCGGAACGGGAAGGAGGGATTTTGCTTAAACTTTGAACTGAGTCAGAGTGAGAAAGAATTGTTTAGAATTGTTGGAGGGTAAAATCGTCATTGCATTGATATCCGTGCAAGGCGGCTAAGGCTGACCTCCTCCTACCGTCTCCTTCCGGGCTTCCGTAGCTCGGCCCTCTTCCGGGTTTCCCTAGCTCGGCCTCTTTCGGGCTTCCCTAGCTCGGCCTCCTCCGGGCCTCCGTAGCTCGGTCTCTTCCGGGCTTCCCTAGCTCGGCCTCTTTCGGGCTTCCCTAGCTCGGCCTCCTCCGGGCCTCCGTAGCTCGGTCTCTTCCGGGCTTCCCTAGCTCGGCCTCTTCCGGGCCTCCGTAGCTCGGCCTCTTCCGGGCTTCCCTAGCTCGGCCTCCTCCGGGCCTCCGTAGCTCGGTCTCTTCCGGCTTCTCTAGCTCGGCCTCTTCCGGGCCTCCGTAGCTCGGCCTCTTCCGGGCTTCCCTAGCTCGGCCTCCTCCGGGCCTCCGTAGCTCGGTCTCTTCCGGGCTTCCCTAGCTCGGCCTCTTCCGGGCCTCCGTAGCTCGGTCTCTTCCGGGCTTCCTAGCTTAGCCCCTTCCGGGCCTCCGTAGCTCGGCCTCTTCCGGGCTTCCGTAGCCCGCGACTACCTAGCGATCCACGTCCTGACGTCTACCTCCGCGGAACCTGACGCGGGAGAGCTCAAGCTTACCCGAGTAGCACCTTAGGCAGGGAATCATGTTAAGACGTGGCCTAAGACCTATCGTAACCGCCTCAGGTCTACTCGCCCAGATCCCAAGACATCAAGGAGCTCTCTCAGCCGTCGATCCCTTAACAGACAAGGCGTGGATTCTAACGGCCCCACAACGGCCTGATTCTGTCTACCCCCGTATCGTAACAACCTCAGTACCTTCCAGAAGATGCTCAAGTCCCCAGGTGACAGTCTATAAAGGTCAGATTGGCAGATTTCCTCAGGTACGCGACTCTTGACGCGCAAAAACTCTGGAGTCATTCCTCTCTTCCGGCAGCTCGTCGGTGCTCTGCTCCTCCTAGAGCTCCCGATTGGCCGCCCCCTGGAGAGGTCTCCCGGAGAGATCCACCTCCCCATTGTCTGGTTGATCGCCGATTCCTTCCTCACTGACTTGAGCATCGGAGGGCCTTCCGCGGAGGACCACCCCCGGCGTCCCTCTGCGTGTGGGCTTCTTGTTTTGCAGGTCCGCCGCACCCCACTCCCCGAGGATCGACCGCGCTCGAGTCGGAGGACGGATCCCGGCGGCAACAGATTGGCGCTAGAGGAAGGGTCTCAAGTCCCATCAAAACTTGAAAAAAGGAGACAAGGATCTTAATCCGGAGAAGAACCTCTCTGATGGCCAACCGGAAGAGAGGAGCAACCTCTGATGCTCAAGATCAGGTCGCCTCCCAGAGGCCTGATCCGGCCGGCGCCACAGCGCCACAACCCCCGCCTGTCGAGACTCCGTCGCCGCCTGCCATACCGGTGACCCAGGACCAGTTTGCTACGCTGGTCCAGCAAGTCCAGGCTCTTACCCACCTGGTCCAGGAGCGTCTTGCACCTCCTCCTGCCCACATCGCCCCAGGGGGACAAACCGGTCCCTCGAACCGGTTACGATAGAGATCTTCCCAGATCTCGGTGAGCCCGCTCCCTCTCTCCGGCGACATCTCACCATGATTCGACGCCGTCCTTGCGGTTCTCGCGCCCAGCTCCTCCTCTAGCCGGTGAGGAGGAGATCCGCCGTCAGATCCAAGAAATGCGTCAGGAGCTGGACGCCGCCAAGCAGATCCACCTGCCTCAGCCCAAAGCAGAGCAGGGCATCCCTTTCTCTAAGGGGATCATGGAGGAAGTGATTCCCTCCCACGTTAAGCTGCCAACCGTCGAGCCCTATCACGGCTCCACTGATCCAGACGACCATCTCAGCAGCTTCCGGTCAATAATGATGTTCCACGGAGCATCTGATGTGATCCTCTGTCGAGCCTTCCCATCCACCCTCAGAGGATCCGCCCGAACCTGGTTCAACGCCTTGAAACCGGGTTCTATTGATTCATTCGACGAGCTGAGCCACCTTTTTATTGGCCAGTTCGTCAGCAGCCGCCGCCACCGACGGAGATCCGACTCTCTCTCCGAAGTCAAGCAAAGAGAGGGGGAGTCCTTGAGAAATTATCTTGGTCGTTTCAACAAGGCCATGTTAGAGGTGGACCACCTTAATCACGAGGTGGCTATGTCCGCCCTGGCAGGGGGAGTTTCAAAGGAGAGCGACTTCTATTTGGCAATGGAAGTCAGCTACCCCCCATGTCTTTCTGATATGATGGCCCTTGCGGACAAATACGCTCGGGTCGAGGAGTCACGGAGAGTGGCCCGCGCTGAGCAGGCAAGGAAGAAGCAAGAGCCCAAAGCTCCCGATAGACACCGCCCTGCCCGTCGGCCCAGTCCACCTCGCCGCCAAAGAGTCCCTCCGCTGCCACCAAGGAATCGCTCCCGGAGTCCCCCCAGGCGATTCGATCGCTACACTCCGCTGACTGTGCCCTGGGCGCAGATCCTCATGGAGATAGAGCGCCAGCTTCCCCGACCAGTACCTCTCCGAGGGAACCAACCCGAAGAGATCCTGCCAAGTACTGCCGCTACCATAGGGAGCATGGTCATGACACTGAAGAATGCTGGCAGTTGAAGAATGAGATCGAGAGATTGATTCGGCGGGGACGGTTGGACCAGTTCAGAAGAGCACCTGAGCCGCCACAAGGAGGTGATCGCCAGTCCGAGCTCCCACAACTCCCTCCTCCACCAAATCCGCCCGTGGTTGGCCGTATCAACATGATTGAAGAGGCCGGCGGATCGAGCTCCAGGGGCGACGGTGATGCACCGGTGCCGAAGAAGGCACGCACAGGCGAACTCTCCTTTTCTGATGATGATCTTCTTGGGATACAGCTTCCCCATGATGACGCACTTGTTGTATCCCTTAACTTAAACAATTATGATGTAAGCCGAATCCTGGTCGATAGTGGAAGCTCGGTAAACGTTTTGTATCTCGGTGTGTTTGCCAGGATGAAATTACTCATGGAAAACCTTCGAGCCGTGGATTCCACCCTGATGGGATTCACCGGCGACGTCATCATCCCAGAAGGAATCGTCACCCTGATGGTCCGCGCAGGAGCCTGGCCTCTCGTAACCATTGTACAGACCGACTTCTTAGTGACCGACCTCAGGTCCCCATACAACGCCATATTCGGCAGGCCCGGCTTGATGTCCCTTAAGGCGGTTGTCTCTATCCCACATCTGTCAATGAAGTTCCCCACCGAGCGAGGAGTTGGAGTGGTTCGGGGAAGTCAGGCCATGGCTCGGCAATGTTTCGTCACGAGCCTTCAATCCAGGATTCCCGAGGTTGACGGGCTAGACGCTCGTGAGGACTTCGCCGAACAACGGGGGGAACCGGCGGAAGAACTGGAAGAAGTACCGCTGGATGAAGCTCGGCCCGACCGAACCATAAGGATCGGGTCGCGACTCGAAGGAGAGCCTCGTCGCGAGCTGATCAAATTCCTCCAGAGCAATGCGGACATCTTCGCCTGGACCGCCTCTGACATGCCAGGGATTAACCCCGATGTCCTCGTCCATCGCCTCAATGTGGATGGGATGTACAGGCCTGTTAAGCAAAAGAAGAGAAGCTTCGCCCCAGAACGGCAAAAAGCCATTGAAGAGGAGGTCGACAAACTCATCAAAGCCAATTTTGTCCGAGAGGTAAATTATCCAAGTTGGTTGTCGAATGTTGTCATGGTGAAGAAGTCGAATGGCAAATGGAGGATCTGCATCGACTTCACCGACCTCAACAAGGCATGCCCAAAGGATAGCTTCCCCCTCCCTCGGATCGACCAGCTCGTGGACGCCACCTCGGGCCACCAAATGCTATCATTCATGGATGCCTATTCGGGCTACAATCAGATCCGGATGGCCCCCGAAGATGAGGAAAAGACCGCCTTCATAACCGACCGAGGTACCTACTGTTACCGAGTTATGCCTTTCGGTCTTAAAAATGCAGGAGCAACCTACCAGCGGCTGGTCAACAAGGTGTTCAAGGAGCAAATCGGCCGGAACATGGAGGTGTACGTGGATGATATGCTGGTTAAAAGCAAGGAAGCGCTGCGGCATGTTGAGGACCTCGCGGAGAGCTTTGCCACGCTGCGCAAATATGGAATGAAGCTCAACCCAACCAAGTGTGCCTTCGGCGTCAATTCCGGAAATTCCTCGGCTTCATGGTCTCCCAGCGAGGTATCGAGGCTAACCCCAGAAGATTCAAGCTCTCCAACAAATGGCGCCCCCAACGTCTATTAAGGAGGTCCAGCGCTTAACCGAGAGGATAGCGGCCCTTAACCGCTTCGTGGCTCGGTCGGCCGAGAGATGCCTCCCCTTCTTCAAAACTCTCCGATCAGCCAAAAATTTCCAATGGACTCCTGAGTGCTAGAAATCATTTCAAGATCTCAAGAAGTACCTCGGCTCGCCTCCGCTTCTCAGCAGTCCGACCCCGGGAGAGACTTTATTTCTGTACCTGGCTGTTTCGGAGGGCGCAGTTTGCTCGGTGCTAGTCAAAGAAGAAAGCAAAATCCAGAGGCCGATCTACTATGTGAGTAGACTGCTCCGCGATGCGGAGACGAGGTACACCAGGATTGAGAAGATAGTGCTGGCTTTGATCACCTCAGTCCGGAGGTTACGGCCTTATTTTCAAGCACATTCAGTGACGGTCCTCACCGATCAACCCATCAAGGCGGTGGTCCATCGTCCAGAAACATCGGGGAGGATGACCAAATGGGCCGTCGAATTAAGCGAGCATGACATACATTTTCAACCTCGCCCAGCCATCAAAGCCCAAGTGCTGGCCGATTTCCTCCTCGAGTGTACCATCCCAGAGGACGGCTCTACCCCAGAAAATCCCGAAGGACCAAAGCCTGAAGCTCGGTGGCTCCTTCACGTCGATGGGTCGTCCAACGCCCATCACTCCGGTGCGGGTTTAGTCCTCACCAGCCCAGAGGGATGATCTTCGAATATGGCATCCGATTCTCCTTCCCGGCTTTCAACAACGAAGCCGAGTACGAGGCCCTGTTAGCTGGTCTCCGGATCGCCCGCAACCTGAAGGTGGAAAAGCTTAACGCCTTCACCGACTCTCAGCTGGTGGCCGGCCATGTGCGGGGAGAGTTTGAAGCCCGAGAACCCAACATGATCCGATATCTCCAAGAAGTGCGCGGCCTACTTCCCCATTTTGCCGAGTTTGAAATCATTCAAATTCTTAGATCGGAAAACGCCCGTGCCGACCTACTCTCCCGATTGGCAACCGCGGAGACGATGGATGCTGAACAAAAGTTCCATCTGGAGACTCTAGAAAAGCCGAGTATCATGGAAGCCGATCGGGTGATGCAAATCGAAGCCGAACCATCTTGGTTCGACCCCATCCTCAACTATCTCAGAGAAGGTCGCTCCCATCCGACCGAAGAGAGGCCAGGAAATTGAAGCTGCAGGCGACCCACTACGTATTGATTGACAACCAGCTTTACAAGCGGTCTTTTTCTATGCCGCTGCTCAGATGCCTCCGCCCATCCGAGGCGAACTATGCTCTACGAGAGGTACATGAAGGGATTTGCGGAAACCATCTGGGAGGCCGATCCCTATGCCACAAGGTGCTGCGGCAGGGCTATTACTGGCCGACCATGCAGAAAGACGCGGACGATCTAGTCCGAGCCTGTGACGCCTGCCAGAGACATTCAAGCATACAGAGGCTCCCTTCCGTCGAGCTAGTTTCTATATCCTCCGCCTGGCCCTTTGCCAAGTGGGGGATGGACATCCTCGGCCCGTTCCCGCTGGCGACGGGACAGCGGAAATTCTTATTTGTCGCCATTGACTACTTCACCAAGTGGGTTGAAGCGGAAGCAGTTGCGCAAATCACCGAAGCACGGGCCAGAGACTTTGTATGGAGATCCATCGTCTGCCGGTTCGGCCTCCCCCACACCATAATCACCGATAACGGTAAGCAGTTCGACAATTCCAAGTTCCGCCAATTCTGCGAGGAACACGGAATCCGTCACCACCTCACTTCGGTCGGGCACCCACAAGCCAACGGAGCGGCCGAGGTGACCAACAGGACTCTCCTCCAAGGAATCAAAGCTCGCCTCTCTAGAGCCCAAGGCAGGTGGGCGGATGAGCTGCACCATGTCTTGTGGGCCTATCGCACCACCCCGAGGATTCCGACGGGCGAGACTCCATTTCGAATGGCTTTTGGCACGGAGGCCGTCATCCCTGTGGAAATAGGCCTCCCATCTTTGCGGGTGGAGAGTTATTCGGAGGAAGCCAGCAACGAGCAACTCCGTACCAACCTCGACCTGGTAGAGGAGGTCAGAGAAAAAGCCCGAATTAGGACAGCTGCTTATCAACAGAGGGTGGCTCGGTACCATGCCTCCAGGGTCAAGGGGAAAACCTTCCTACCCGGCGACCTCGTCCTCCGAAAAGCTTCTGTATCCAAACCGCTGGAGCAAGGAAAGCTGGCGCCGAACTGGGAAGGCCCGTACCAAATCACGGAGATCATTGGACCAGGAACCTACAAGCTGCAGGATCTCGATGGGAAATCCGTCCCCCGAACGTGGAACTCGGACAACCTCCGCAAATACTATCAATAGGGTATCTCCTTTATGCTTCGCCAGTTATCTATTTTCCCGCTACTTGTTATGTGAATCGATTATGCACCATATTGCCATAAATCGTAAAAGGAAATAGACGCTGCTTACCAATCCTCGGTACAACCGAGTTATCTGCCTGGACAGGAAATCTCCGAACCTTGGCAGGGCCAAGTAAAACAAAGTCTCCGAACCTCGGCAGGGCCGAGCAACAAAGCTCCGAACCTTGGCAGGGCCAAGTAAAACAAAATCTCCGAACCTTGGCAGGGCCAAGTAAAACAAAATCTCCGAACCTTGGCAGGGCCAAGTAAAACAAATCTCCGAACCTCGGCCGGGCCGAGCAACAAATCTCCGAACCTTGGCAGGGCCAAGTAAAACAAAGTCTCCGAACCTCGGCAGGGCCGAGCAACAAAGCTCCGAACCTTGGCAGGGCCAAGTAAAATGAATCTCCGAACCTTGGCAGGGCCAAGTAAAACAAAGTCTCCGAACCTCGGCAGGGCCGAGCAACAAAGCTCCGAACCTTGGCAGGGCCAAGTAAAACAAATCTCCGAACCTTGGCAGGGCCAAGTAAAACAAAGTCTCCGAACCTCGGCAGGGCCGAGCAACAAATCTCCGAACCTTGGCGGGGCCAAGTAAACAAAGTCTCCGAACCTCGGCAGGGCCGAGCAACAAATCTCCGAACCTTGGCAGGGCCAAGTAAAACAAAATCTCCGAACCTTGGCAGGGCCAAGTAAAACAAATCTCCGAACCTCGGCCGGGCCGAGCAACGAATCTCCGAACCTTGGCAGGGCCAAGTAAAACAAAGTCTCCGAACCTCGGCAGGGCCGAGCAACAAAGCTCCGAACCTTGGCAGGGCCAAGTAAAACAAATCTCCGAACCTTGGCAGGGCCAAGTAAAACAAAGTCTCCGAACCTCGGCAGGGCCGAGCAACAAATCTCCGAACCTTGGCGGGGCCAAGTAAAACAAAGTCTCCGAACCTCGGCAGGGCCGAGCAACAAATCTCCGAACCTTGGCAGGGCCAAGTAAAACAAAATCTCCGAACCTTGGCAGGGCCAAGTAAAACAAATCTCCGAACCTCGGCAGGGCCGAGCAACAAATCTCCGAACCTTGGCAGCGCCAAGTAAAACAAAGTCTCCGAACCTTGGCGGGGCCAAGTAAAATGTTTCACCGAGCCATGACAAGGCTAGGTAAAAACCCTTCGGGCTAAGACCCCAGCGAAAGGTCTAAACTTACAAGCCTCGACCAAAGCCGAACGGCCCTCAAATAGTCCCCGAAGGACTTCATCCGGTTTGAGAACGGGCGCTTAACGAAAACTATCGGCATACGATAAAATGTCACCATCGGCAGAAATTCCCCTAAGAGGCTATAAAGCCTCACGTAACCAGCCAAGGGCCCCGGGCTGAGCCGGGAAGTCCTCCTTGGCAGTAGAAAACCTTTGGGCGACCCCCCTGTGGCTTGTCGTTCGAAGTATCTACGATTAATACACAGAACAATGGGACTAGACTGACACCCAAGTCCGTCGAGCGTATCAAGATAATCATTCTCAAAGAAGAAAGAAATTCTTAAAAACAAGTCTATTTTCCATTTAAATGAGAAGGAGCTACTGCGAGGCACAAGACACAGAAAAACAAAAGCAAAAACGGGAGCAAGCAGGGGCCCTGAAGTCAGTTGCCCCCAGAAGCCAGCAACCCCTCCAGGCGTGCCGCCAGGTCGGCCACCTGCTGACGGAGAGACACGATCTCCTCCTCTTGCCGGTCCATTATCCGGCGTAAGGTTTCCGCCTCTCTGACCGAGACATCCAAGAGTTCTTCGGCGGTCCTCGCAAGACGCTCATTGATTGCCAGACCCGACGCAAGGGTCAGCCCATCGACGATCACGGAGGTACTCCTCCCCTCCGAGTACGGCGGGCCGCTGACCGAGGAATGTGAGTCGCTCGACGACCGCGCCGGAGAGGCCATTCTTTTTCGGAGCTCAGACCGAGGGATGGCCAAAACCAATCCCCCTCGGTCATATTTATATCCGCCAGGCAGATATCTCGATCGGCCGCGCCGCGAGCACCGACCCACGAGAGTTTGCCACGTGTCGACATTCTAATGCGTGAGGAATCCAAAGAGTCGCGCCCTAATCCCGAGTAAGATCGATAAGCGCGGAGGTTCCCCAGGCGAAACACTTTCCGATCTGTCGCCCCCTGCATTAAATGCATTTGGCGCTTCCCCAGGCTGCTTAATACGCCCCTCTTCCTCGGAAAACGTGGAAGTCCGTCGCTCGGGCGATAAATTACCCCCTCGGAAAGAGCAGCATCGCCGGTAAAGGCATGACAACACGCCGCCCGTTTCGCTCGAGCGCCCCCTCCATTGAGCGCCGCGCGGACCTAACACCGTAGCCTGCAAACGGCGACTGATTCGCTCCCTCCGAGCTACCAATTCTCCGAACCTCAGCAGGGCCGAGCTACCAATTCTCCGAACCTCGGCAGGGCCGAGCTACCAATTCTCCGAACCTCGGCAGGGCCGAGCCACCAATTCTCCGAACCTTGGCAGGGCCAAGTAAGTATTCTCCGAACCTCGGCAGGGCCGAGCCACCAGTTCTCCGAACCTCGGCAGGGCCGAGCCACCAGTTCTCCGAACCTCGGCAGGCCGAGCTACCAATTCTCCGAACCTCGGCAGGGCCGAGCCACCAGTTCTCCGAACCTCGGCAGGACCGAGCTACCAATTCTCCGAACCTCGGCAGGGTCGAGCCATCAATCCCCGAGCCTCGACATGGCCGAGTCGTAAGTCTCCAGACTTCGGCAAGGCCGAGGCGAACACCTTCGAAGTTTGACTAACTCGGGCGACGAGTTCCCCGAGTCGTAATAAGGGAAGATGCAGACTCCCCGAACTTCGGCCAAAGCCGACTCACGATACTCCGAGCTTCGATAAAAGCGGAGCACAAAATACCAGACTCCTGACCTAAGCAAGGAGCGTATTTTGCCGAACGATCTCTGCACCGCCGCATACGAACCTCGATTAGTTCGGGCGACATGAGACCCTCGTCTAAGGGCGAGCGGGACACTTTTATGCCCCACAAACGACAAATAACAATGGGTTCGGTACAAGAAAAGATAGAGATTGAAACATTGAATATAACTCTCTTTATTGCCGATCATGATCAATTACAAATGCCTCACAGGCGTTACAAAACGTTGAAATGCATAAAATAAGGGCAGATACAAAACTCCGGCAACTGCTCCAAAGCAAGCCTAGACAACTGCGGCGCTCCAACACCCGGATCGACAAATCATGCAAACCAAGAAACGGCCAAATCCGCCTGGGCAGGATGAATTAAAAGATCCAAAAGGAGGCATGGCCCGCGGATGCTGATTCTGAGGATCCGGACGATCCAGCCCGCTCCCCTAGGAGGGGGCGCTGAATCGTATGCCGCCGCCCAGCCAAGAGAAACCGGGGATCATCTGACCCCGGTTGCTCCCATATTTTCCCTCCCGTGGCAAGGATTCCCCTTAGAAAAGAGACGGAAACCCAAGCCAGCGAAAAGGGGAGGCCTGCGCGTACCGTGGAGGCGTCCATACACCTCCCACCTCGCGTCTCCGAGCAGGAACCGCAGAAACCACAACGGAAGCGCATATGTGCGCTCTCCGTATGATCTCTGCCCCCTCCATGTGCGCTCTCCGTATGATCTCCGAGACTCGTCCCCTAAGGATGAGCCATCCTTCAGCTGCTCCCCGGTCGCCCCAGCTATCCGGCGGCAAGGAGCCCATGAAAGGAAAAGTCGATCCTTCCACTCGTAGCAACAGAGAAATGAGCATGGTAGAAGTTCCAACAAGAAATAAACTTCGGAGATAGCCAAACATGGCCCCTTTCTCCCCTTTTTATAGGCAGGAAAGACTCGGGATGAGCCATCAAAGCTGTGAGTCCCGAGATTCAAACACCTGTCCCACGCCTCCACATGGCCTCTCACGATAAACGCAGCACCCCACTGCGCGCCGAACCCACCGCCTGAACCAGGACGTGTACGAAGATCCCTCCTGATCCCGAATCGCGGTCATTAAATGCAGGAAATCGTCCGCTGACGCTTCGAAAACCGGCGGGCTCAGAAAATCGTCCTTTGAAAAAGTACTGTCCAATAGTGGACGGTTGCGTGCGCATCGCAACAAGGTAGCCTGCAAGGGAAAAGAGCACCTTCCGAAAAGCTCTAATGCAGCTTTATACCCCCACTCTGCCGTATCACCACTTCTAGTAAAGTAAAAACCGAATTGCCTGCGGGATGGCAGGACGCTGGCAGGGTGGCGGGAAGCACGAAAACCTATCTCATCCGTCGGCCCCAACCGACCTATTTTGCCTGTCGGCCCACGCCGACCTATTCTTGCCTGTCGGCCCCAGCCGACCTTTTTGCCTGTCGGCCCACGCCGACCTATTCTTGCCTGTCGGCCCACGCCGACCTATTTTGCCTGTCGGCCCACGCCGACCTATTTTTGCCTGTCGGCCCATGCCGACCTACTCTTGCCTATCGGCCCCAGCCGATTTTTGCCTGCCGGCCCCAGCCGACCTATTTTCATCCGTCGGCCCTAACCGACCTATTCTTGCCTGTCGGCCCAGCCGACCTATTTCTGCCTATCGGCCCACGCCGACCTATTCTTGCCCGTCGGCCCCAGCCGACCTATATTGTTCCATCGGCCCCGGCCGATCCATCTCGCCTGTCGGCCCCAGCCGACCCATTTTATTCGTCGGCCCCAGCCGACCTGTTTTCATCCGTCGGCCCACGCCGAACTACTCTTGCCTGTCGCCCCAGCCGACCTATTTTACCCACCGACCCGAGCCAATACGTTTTCCTGGTCTCGAATTAAGGATGGCCCAAGGATATCAACGAGCCATGGGTCGTTCACGATCGAGGCAACACTAGACAGCGGCGAAGTCACGCAAGAAAGAGACTCAGATAAAAAACAGGGAATCCCTTTGCTATGAAACGTCAAACAAATGTCTAAAAGGGCGAGATACAAGAGCGGCTCCTAAGAACCAGGAGCCTCATCGGCTTTGGAAATACCCTCGGTCACGTCTGCAGGAGCACCGCTAGACTCGTCCTTCTCTAATATTTTGCCCCTTCCATGGCAGTTTGCGACCGTCCCTCGGAGGCTACGGCTTCGCTGGGACCAGGGGCGCCGCCAGGCTCGGCGTCCGAAACGTTGGCATATTCATCTTCGTCTTCTTCTGCGGACTCGCCGTCTTCGGAATCTTCGACGCTCAGAAAAGAAAGGTCCCATTCCGGATGACTACTGAGTATCCTCTGCTTGCACTCTTCCATCCCGTGACGGAACGCGTCTACGCTCATGGCGTCTTGCCTCCCCTGAAGAATGGCGAGCTGCATGTTGGCCTCGGCGGCCCGTTTCTCGGCCTCAACCGCCTGGGCTTCAGGATGGTGTTCTGTTCCTCAAGCTCGCTAGCCCGTGTCTCGAGTTCCGAGCTCTTGCTGTGGGAGGACGCGAGCGCACTTTGGAGAGCCCGAACCTCCGACCCCATCTTCGCCATCTGGAAAAGCCAAAATCAGTCAGCGTCGCAAGGAACCAGTAAAAAATGGAGAGGATAAAATGGGAGCATACCTCCCCCTCTCGCCTGGCCAGCCTTTTGGCCAGCTCCTCGGCCTCACTCCGGGCCCTCGTCCTGTCAGCGCCGACCAACTCGACCCTCTCTTGTAGGGTACTGATTTTCGATTGTCCGGAATCGCCTCGACAAACTCCCATATCGATCGGGATTCACGGCACGGTGCAATCTCAACCGTCGCTAGTGGAGGAGCCTTGCCTCCGAAGGTACGATAGCCCTATCGCATTAAGCAGGGCATCATTGCATGAACTGTTTGGGCCAAGACGTCCCGTCCAGGACGCGCCACTTGAACTTATACTCCCTATGCCTGAACCTACGCTTCGAACTAGGGAGTGGAGGGCATGTGTTGGGGGGTAAAATCATCATTGCATTGATATCCGTGCAAGGCGGCTAAGGCTGACCTCCTCCTACCGTCTCCTTTCGGGCTTCCGTAGCTCGGCCCTCTTCCGGGCTTCCCTAGCTCGGCCTCTTCCGGGCTTCCCTAGCTCGGCCTCCTCCGGGCCTCCGTAGCTCGGTCTCTTCCGGGCTTCCCTAGCTCGGCCTCTTCGGGCTTCCCTAGCTCGGCCTCCTCCGGGCCTCCGTAGCTCGGTCTCTTCCGGGCTTCCCTAGCTCGGCCTCTCCGGGCCTCCGTAGCTCGGCCTCTTCCGGGCTTCCCTAGCTCGCCCTCCTCCGGGCCTCCGTAGCTCGGTCTCTTCCAGGCCTCCGTAGCTCGGCCTCTTCCGGCTTCCCTAGCTCGGCCTCCTCCGGGCCTCC
>UESW01000805.1:0-22020 GCA_900491605.1 Calamus simplicifolius | reverse complement strand
GCAGCTCCATGGAACCTTTGCCACCCAGAATTGTTCCTTGTGCAGCAGATTTAACTTCACCCATGCAGCCCATAAGGAGGTAGGACTTGGTTGACATAATAACCAAATGAGTCTAGACAGGGAGGCAGCATTCCAGTCCCGAACCTTCTTAATCCCCAGCCCACCTTCATCCTTCGGAGTAGATAAATCAGCCCTGATAGGGTTGATTGGGCTCACTTACTTTGGTATTATGGGATGGATCTTCCGTTTTCTCCATTAAAAAGGTTTGGAATATCCTCCGATCTCCTTCCCTCTGTGTTGATTGGGCTCACTTACTTTGGTTTAAGCATCATATCCCGAGGCACTCCTTTATTTTATGGCTAGCTATTAGAGGTAGACTTTCTACTCAGGACCGCCTGGTATCATTTGGTATTCTCAGTCATATGACTTGCTCATTATGCCAAGATCGAATTGAGGACCATGGTCATCTATTTTTTAGTTGCCCCTTCTCCTTTCGGGTTTGGCAGTCCATAGCTGGCAAATGTAATCTATATCATTACCCTTCTTCTTGGGAGCGTCTGAGGCCGTGGCTCAGCAGAAACATTAATGGTGCAAATCTTCAATCCTCTCTTAGCAGGCTGGCTTTGGGAGCTTCTGTCTATTACATTTGGAATGAAAGGAACTCTCGCATGCATGGGCGGTTGCCTCTTAATGAGATCGGCATCGTTACCAAGATCATTGAATCAGTTAGGCTAAAGCTTGAGGGAGAAAAGTTTCCCAGGAATGCTACTAATCTACAGCTGCTAGATAGGTGGCAGCTACCCGCTTCCCTACTGGATTGATCTTGTCTTTCACTCGTTTTGAGCTCCTTTGTTAGTTGCTTGGTTTCTTTGTGGGTTGGGTTACCATTACTGTGGGTATTCTCTTCCATTTGCTTGCTGCGTAACCCTTGGTGGATGTAATCCAAATGGGGGTTTTCTTCCCATATTTTGATCCGGGGTATGCCCCGAGTACCTGTACTTATAACTTTCACCTTCTTATTAATACATCTCACACATTTACCTTTCAAAAAAAAAAAAAAAGTAGATAAATCAGCCCAAGAGACTTTGGCTCCATGACGGTTTAAAGAAACACCATTCCAAAGAAAAGCCGAGAGGATACTTTCAATCTCTTTGGTGACCTTTGCAGGAAGGATAAAATGGGCACTCCAGTAAGACTGGATGCTAAATAGAACAGATTGAATAAGCTGTAATCTGCCTGCATATGATAGAAAGCGATTAGTCCAAACCTTAATCCTCCCCAGAATGCGATCAACTAAGGCTTGACAGTCAGAAGCTTTGAGCCTGGTGGAGATGAGAGGAACACCAGGTATTTAATTGGGAGAGAGCCAATAGAAACACCCAAAAAAGATGCAATGTCCTGCTGCACCTGAACCGAAGCACCGGAGATGAACACAGAGCATTTGGACAAGTTTGGAGCAAGGCCAGATAGAGAAGAGAAGGTATCAAGAGCTTCTTTGATCACCTTAATAGAATTCAGCTCACCCCGGCAGAAAACCATCAAATCATCCGCAAAGCATAAATGAGATAATTTGGATTTCCGACACCTTCAGTGAAACTTGAAAGAGGAGGAAGCTTGGATTTTCCGGTCAAGGATCCGAGAAAAAAATATCCATGCAAATGACAAATAAATAAGGAGATATAGGGTCCCCTTGACGAAGGCCTTTTTTCCCATCAAAGAAGCCGTGAAGTTCACCATTAATAGCCACAGAGAACTTTGCAGAAGAGACGCAGGAGCGAATCCATTTAATGAAGACAGGAGGAAATCCAAGAAGCTGGAGGGAAACCCACAGGAAGTCCCATCTAACAGAATCAAAGGCCTTCATTAGATCAATCTTTAGGGCACAGTTCGAAGAGGAGGAGGGAAGGTGGTAACCTCGCACCAGCTCCTGAGCTAACAAAAATTATCTCCAATGTGCCTACCTTTGACAAAAGCAGTCTGAGCATCGTTAATAAAAGAAGGCAGGACGTGCTTCAGCCGATTGGCAAGAAGCTTAGAGATGCATTTATACACAGTATTGCAACAGGATATCGGCCTGAAGTCCTTCAGTCTTGAAGCATTTGGGATCTTAGGAATAAGAGCAATAATCGTGCAATTGACCTCCTTGAGAAGAAGACCATTTGAGAAAAACTCCTTGATAGCTGTAGTGAAGTCAGATCCAACAATGTGCCAAGCTTTCTGGAAAAAGAAGGCATTAAACCCATCCGGTCCTGGAGCTTTGTTTGGGTGAAGGCTGAACAGAGCATCTTTGATATCATCCTCCGTAAATTCACAACATAAATACCTTGATTGCTCAGGGGATAAAACACAGTCAACATACCCAGTGAGCTCATCTCTACCGCACCATCCAGTGCTACTGTTCGAACCAAGGAGCTGGCTGAAGAAATTGACAACTTCTTGGGCAATCTGGTTCTTCTCCCGGATCCAATCGCCATTGTCCTTTTGGATACAATTTATCTTGTTTACATTGACTCGGCCCTTAACAGAATTGAAGAAGAAGGCTGAGCATTGGTCCCCCTCTTTCAGCCATTGGATCCTACTTCGCTGTCTAGCATAGCTCTCCTTCCCTTTGCAAGCTAGATGGAGCTGATTAGCACAAGCAATTTCCTTCTCCAGGTTATCAGTTCCGTTGTTGCCTGCCGCGATGGAGGATTGCAAACCAGCAAGCTCGGAACGAAGATGAGCAAGGTCCCCGTTGATAAGAGCGTTCTTGCGCCTACTAAGATCTCTCAAGGCAGATTTGACGAGTTTAAGCTTGCTATAAAGTTTGAACATGGCATGACCACTAACCTGGGAGTCCCAAATCTTCTCAACCAAAGGGAAAAATTCTTCAAATTCACTCCAGAAATTGAAGAATTTAAACGGAGATTTGATCCGTGGAAGAGAAATACCAAGCTTAACCACAATCGGCGAGTGATCAGACAGTCCAAAGGGATGGAACTCAGCAAAAGATTGTGCAAAGGAACGAATCCACAAATGGTTGACAAGAGCTCTGTCAAGCTTCCGCAAGATGTGCCCGTTCACTCTAGAGTTGTGCCAAGTGAAAAGAGGGCCTCCAAATCTCAGATCATCCAAACCGGCTTCAAATAGTACATCATTTAGATCATTCATAAAGCTGGGCCAATCGCAACTCCCTCCTTTCCTTTCATGCCTATACCGGATTGCATTAAAATCCCCCAGAATAATCCATGGCAGATGAGAGAAAGACTTTGATTGGTTATTCAAAATGGCCCAAAGCTGCTTCCTGGACGTAGCATCAGAAGCTCCATAAGCAAAAGAGGCAATGAATTTAACACCACTATCCCGAATAGTAATAGAGAGGTGAATGATCTGATCATGCATGGAAACAACCTCAGCATGAAGGATTTTTGGGTTCCACCAAATCCAAATCCTTCCGGAGTTATCACCATCGTAGCTGTTAACACAGTTCCAGCCTTTGATCAAGTAGGATTGAAATTTCTCTTTATTACATTCCTTGATCTTTGTCTCAAGAAGGCCGATACAGGAGAGATTCTGGGAATGAACAAAGTGACGGATCTCCGAGTGCTTTGAGGGATCATTTAGACCCCGTATATTCCATGAAGCAATCTTAATCATTTGGAATTCTTGTAGAGCTTCCCTCTGGAGTTACCAGAGCAATGAATCTTCTTCTTATCCTTCTTCTTCCTGCCTAGCTTTCCTTCAACTTCATCAATCATAATAAGCCTCCTAGCCAATAGAGGAGTGCTAGATGGAGACGAGGAGGGGGACGAGGCCTCACAAGGTGGCAATGCAGAAAGGAAAGAGTCCCGAACAGAGGAAACAGGGGAACTGGCTTTCGGAACAGTCAATACATTCGGATCGTCAAAATTCGGATCACAAGTTCCTGTAGCAGTCGGATCGTCATTAGAAGCTAACGGGTCACTAGCTCCATCACCAGTCGGATCGTCAAGTCCAAACGAATCCCCGACTACTGTAGCTACTGTAGCACTGTAGCAAAAGTAATCGGATCGTCAAATAACGGGTCGGAAAATACTGTAGCTACTGTAGCTACTGTAGCAAAGGTGATCGGATCGTCAAATAACGGGTTGGAAAATACTGTAGCTACTGTAGCTACTGTAGCAAATGTAATCGGATCGTCAAATAACGGGTTGTAAAATACTGTAGCATATTCATATGAATTGGTAGAGGAGATCAATCCATTAACAGCAAGAGAAATGGCCAATGAACGATGAGATTGCTGAACATTTGATTGAGGGAGGAGCTTAACCGCTGGAAGCTCTGGGGTTCTAGAGAGAGAGTCTCTTGCTCTGGGTTCTAGAGAGAGAAGCTCTGGGGTTCTAGAGAGAGAGTCTCTTGCTCTGTTCCTCCGATCGTGTTTGTTATTCTGGTTACTTGGCTGTTCCTATGGAAGACTCTCAATCCTGTTTGTTAAGCTTGTTTATTAATCTTGTTTGTTGATCTGGTTCTATGGATGATTCCGTGTGTGGTGATGAGCCTCCTCGTCTCCATGCTCCTATGGATGGCTCAGGTGGTATAGTTCTGGATAAGGTCTCTTTGGATTCCTCATCCATCTCTATCCCATCCTTAGATTCTTCCCAAAGCTCTGTTCCTGGAAGCTTGGCGGGAGGTTCTGGTCGGTCTGCGTCTCATACGGCCTTTACAACCTCGAAATCTTCTTCACGTATGGCTCGTAATTCTGCTGCCCTGAGTCCGACTGTTTCTAGTCATGTGACGGAGGCTGGGAAAACTTGGGGCGAGGTTGATCCTGATGCCCCTGTTGTACCTGGGGACCTTAACGATGGTATATCACAGGCTGGAGTAGCTGCGGCATCTCCATCTGCTCCTACTTGTTCCTCCAGACTTCAGATTGGCCTGGGGCATGATCCGTTGTCCAACATCTGCCTTCGTCTTCCACGGAGCTCTCAGAAGCTGGCGTCCACTCCCGATTACCCGGTCCGTGGCATTACCACTGGATTACCCGTTGGTTCCTGTTCTACGGATGACGCCTCCTTGGTACCCGACTCAGGACTTTTGCCGGCTTCTTCTGGATTTCAAATCTCTTCATCAAATTTCCCGCCGCTCTTGGCTCCTTCAAATAAATCTGCATGTACTGCTGACGTGGAACGATTGAAAGCCATCTCTACCCCTCCCAGCGCAGCTGTTGGTCATGTAAGCAAGCCTCCGTCCGGCTGTTCAACCCCGCCGCTGCTTTCTCCAAATTCCTCTGTTCCTCATGGCGTCTCCTGTGATCTAAATAAGGCAAAGGGCAAGCATCCGCCCGACTGGGCATCTCTTCTTAAAGAGTCTCCATCTTCTATGCAGCTCAAATTCATCAAACCGGAGATTATTACGACTGAGGGCAAAGTTACTATTAAACTTCCCTCTTCCGTGGCACTGCAAGGGACTTCTATCTGGAAGAACACTATGGTGGGGTTTTTCTTGGACAAACTCCCTTTCTCTCTGGTTCAAGCGTCCGCTATGAAGCACTGGGGCAAGTTCGGGTTGCTAAATGTTCTAAGTAACGACAACGGTTTCTTTTTCTTCAATTTCCCTGACTCGGGTAGCCTTGATAAAGCTCTGGAGGGCGGTCCTTGGCACTTTGGGGGGAGACCCATCTTCTTAAAGAGATGGTCCTCATGCATGAATCTTTCAAAGGAGGGCTGCAGGAAAGTCCCGATCTGGGCTCACTTCTACAACGTCCCTCTGGAGTTTTGGACTGAAGACGGCCTTAGTTACATTGCAAGCATGGTCGGGAAGCCACTGCATGCTGACAAATTGACAACCTCTCTAAGGAGACTAAGCTATGCCAGAATTTGTATTGAGATTGATATAAACGACTCTCTCCCGGACGCTTTCGATATCGAATTGGAGGATGGGAGTGTTGCTGGAATCCAAATTGCTTACAACTGGATCCCAAAGAGGTGCTCTATTTGTAAGGTGTTCGGGCACCTATCTTCTAATTGCAAGAAAGCTGGTCATCAGGTTTGGATTCCTAAACCTGCTCATCCAATTGCGTCTCCGCTACGTGATGGGGAATGGAAGACTGTGAATTCTAACCGTAAAGCAAAGCCGGGCAATCCTCCACTCTCGTCCAAGGCTAAGCACGTCTCTGTTTCTATGTCTCAGGCTGAGAATTCTAACCATGCGGCAGACGATCCGATAGCAGCCGTTGTCGACCAGATTGCAGCCGCTGTCAACCCGAGTGGTACAGGAGCTGGTGATCCGTTTGCATCTGACGATCCGAATGCCTTTGTTACTCCGATCGCCATTTCCTCTGCTTCTCCTGTTGGGAATCGATCTGGTCTCCTTCGCTGTCCTGAGGGTTCCGATTTTGCTCCTAAGGTTGATCCATTGAGTCATGCGGCCTTGCCGTCTCTTAAGAGATCAACCTCTTATTCTGATTGTGCTCCAAATGTGGTTTCATCGGATCCTGCTGATCTCTCTTTGGAATCAAAAGATCAGATGGGGATCTCTGCTGCACCTAATGCGGTAGGCTCCTCATGCTCTTTGGAGGTCTCCTCCACTATTGGCTGCGAGGACACTTCTCCTCTTTCATCCCCCTCATGCACACCGTTGCTTGCAAGGAAACTCATCATGGTTGACGAAGTGGATAGAAAACAGGGCAAGAAGAAGAAGGGAAAACAGAGGTCTGGGAGCTCTAGCCACTCCAGGGGTAACTCCTCCTTACATTCTTAATGCTTAATCTATCTTCTTGGTTCAGTCGGGGGCGTATTGATCTTGCAAAAGATACGAAAGTTTACTTATTAGTCTCTTCTCAATATCCCACTTGCATAGCTCCTTTTGAATCAAAGTTAAAGATTGCATCAAAGCTACGGCTTTTAGGTGCTTGTTCCATGGAGGTTTCTGGTGCTATCTGTTTTGAAGATGTGATCTGGTTTCAACTTGATTCCCTTCCTACTTGGCATGGAAAGGAAGGTTCGGTTAAGCTCCTCCCTCAATCAAATGTTCAGCAATCTCATCGTTCATTGGCCATTTCTCTTGCTGTTAACGGATTGATCTCCTCTACCAATTCATCTGAATATGCTACAGTATTTTTGACCCGTTATTTTGACGATCCGTTTACACTTGCTACAGTAGCTACAGTAGCTACAGTAGCTTCCGACCCGTTATTTGACGATCCGATTAGATTTGCTACAGTAGCTACAGTAGCTACAGTATTTTCCAACCCGTTATTTGACGATCCGATTACATTTGCTACAGTAGCTACAGTATTAAATGTTCCGAAAGCCAGTTCCCCTGTTTCCTCTGTTCGGGACTCTTTCCTTTCTGCATTACCACCTTGTGAGGCCTCGTCTCCCTCCTCGTCTCCATCTAGTACTCCTCTATTGGCTAGGAGGCTTATTTTGATTGATGATGTTGAAGGAAAGCTCTGTTCCTGGGAACTCTTGTCCCGTCGTCAGTTTGATCTCTTCCCCTTCCTCGTCCCCATCCAGTACTCCTCTCCTCGCTCGGAAGCTGAATATGATTGATGAAGTGGAGAAGAAACTGGGAAGAAGGAAGAAGGACAAGAAGAAGATTGGAAGCTCGGGCAATTCCAGAGGGAAGTCTTCAAAGTCCTCCAAATGATTAAGCTAGCTTCTTGGAACATCCGGGGCCTCAACGATTCCACAAAGCACTCGGAGGTCCGCCATCTTGTACACTCTCAAAATATCTCTTGTATAGCTCTTCTCGAGACTAGAATTAAACCCCATAATAAAGAGAAGCTTCAAAAGACTTTGTTTAAGAACTGGCACTGCATTAACTTTTATGAAGGAGATGGTTCGGGTAGGATTTGGATCTGGTGGGATCCTTCCAAACTTCGGGCGGATGTTATCTCCAAGCATGAACAGATCATTCACCTCTCTGTCACTATTGTTAGTTCCGGTGCCAAGTTCTCTGCCTCCTTTGCTTATGGTTCAAATGACGCTGCGGCGAGAAGACAACTTTGGGATATACTGATTGATCGTGCCTCATCCTTCTCCCAGCTGCCTTGGATCATCATGGGGGACTTCAACGCTATCAGGTTTCGGCACGAACGGAAAGGCGGGAGTATTGAATGGCCAAGTTTCATGGATGACTTTAATGATGCCCTGTTCGCTGCCGGCTTGGATGATCTCCGTTTTGGTGGATGTCTTTTTACCTGGCATAACTCCCGGCTCAATGGGCACATACTGCGTAAGCTGGATCGTGCTCTTGTCAACCCCTCATGGCTTAATCTCTTCTCCAACTCTTCTGCTGAATTCCTTCCCTACGGACTATCAGATCACTCTGCAGCTGTTGTTAATCTTGGTTTGAACTCCCAGGCCATTAGATCGCCCTTCAAGTTCTTCAATTTCTGGGCTGATTTTGTTGAATTCCTGCCCCTAATTGAGAAGGTTTGGTGTACTCCTGTGGCTGGTCATGCAATGTATGTAATTTATAAAAAGTTGAAGCTTGTTAAATCGGCTTTGAAGGCTCTGTGTAGGTCCAAGAATGAGCTCCTTTTCGGTGATCTGGCTTCCCTCCGTGCCGAGCTTGCTGGACTGCAATCTTCAATAGCTGCTGGCTCTAATGATAAAGATATTCTAGAGAGGGAGATGGACTGTGCTATGAGGCTATCTCTTGCATGCAAAGGGAAGGAGAGTTATGTTAGGCAGAAGAGTCGAATCCAATGGTTGAAGGAGGGCGATCATAACTCTGCTTTCTTCTTCAATTCGGTTAAAGGAAGGATCAACACCAACAAGATCCTAAGTATCCAGAATGATCTTGGTGAATGGATTCAGGATAAGGATCAGATTGACTATGAAGTTGTCTCTTTCTTCAAAAATCTGCTTGGCACTAGAGATGGATCAAGCTATCCGGGTGCTACTATGCTTCAGAACTTTGTGGGCCGGGTTCTCTCTCAGGATCAAATCAGTAATCTGAGCTGTGGCTTTAGCGATGAGGAAATCAAAGAGACATTCTTTGGACTTCATCCCAACAAATCTCCTGGTCCGGATGGTTTCAATGCTTTCTTCTTCCAAAAGCATGGCCAATAGTGGGTAATGATATCACTGCGGCTGTCAGGGACTTCTTCTCCACGGGTATTCTCCTCAAGGAAGCTAATTGTACAATCATCGCTCTTATCCCCAAGGTTCCCAATGCATCTAAATTAAAGGATTTCAGGCCTATTTCCTGCTGCAACACTATCTATAAATGCATTTCTAAGTTGCTTGCCAATCGGCTGAAAGTTGTTCTTCCTTCCTTTATCAATGAAGCTCAATCTGCCTTCGTGCATGGTAGAAGCATTGGAGATAATATTTTGTTGGCTCAGGAGCTGATTCGAGGTTATCACCTCTCCCTTTCCTCATCGAACTGTGCCCTTAAAGTTGATCTTATGAAGGCGTTCGACTCTGTTCGGTGGGATTTTCTTTGGGACTCTCTTCGGCTTCTTGGTTTTCCTCTAATCTTCATCGGTTGGATCAAGGCATGTGTCTCCTCTGCTAGATTTTCTGTCTCTATCAATGGAGAGCTCAAAGGGTTCTTTGAGGGGAAGCGAGGGCTCCGTCAAGGTGATCCCATTTCACCCTATTTATTTGTTATTTGCATGGATGTCTTTTCCCGGATCCTGGACCAGAAAATCCAAGCTTCCAAGTCTTTTAAATATCATTGGAGATGCCGGAAATCTGGATTATCTCATCTTTGCTTTGCGGATGATTTACTTATCTTTTGCAGTGGAGATCTCAATTCCATTAGAGTTGTGAAGGATGCCCTTGATACCTTCTCCTCACTTTCTGGGTTAATTCCTAACAATTCTAAAAGTTCAATCTTTGTCTCCGGGAGATCGGTTGATATTCAGAATGACTTTGCTAATTTCTTCGGATTCAGCCTGGGTACCTTTCCTATTCGCTATCTGGGGGTCCCTCTCATCTCCTCGAAGCTCCGTGCTCTGGATTGTCATGCTTTGGTCGACCGTATTTTGAAGAGGATTAAGCTTTGGACTAACCGTTTCCTCTCTTATGCTGGAAGGTTACAACTCATCCAATCAGTACTTTTCAGTATTCAGTCTTTCTGGAGTGCTCATTTCATTCTTCCTGTAAAAGTCACAAAAGAGATTGAAGGTATTCTTTCTGCTTTCTTATGGAAGGGTTGTTCCTTGTCTCGCAAAGGTGCAAAAGTGGCTTGGTCTGATATCTCCTGTCCGAAGGATGAAGGTGGTTTGGGAATCAAAAAGATTCGTGATTGGAACAACGCTTCTATGACCCGCTATATCTGGTTACTTTGCCAGCCTTGCTCCAAGTCTCTATGGGCCACTTGGGTTAAGATGAACCTTCTGCATAAAGATCAATTCTGGGTGGCTAAAGTTCCTTGGCATTGCTCTTGGACTTGGAGGAAAATTCTCAAGCTTAGGGAAAAAGTGAAGGGCTTCATCTCTATCAAAGTGGGGAATGGTGAGTCTACCTCTCTATGGTTTGATTCTTGGAGACCGCTTGGTCCTATTTGTTCTTCCCCTACTGCTAGAGTTATTTTGGATTCGGGTCTTTCCATGGATACTAAAGTCAGTGCCATCCTCTTTGATGGCATCTGGAGATGGCCTGTGGCTAATTCCCTTGATCTGATTACTTTGAAAGATGAAGCTCGATCTCTTCCCCTGCCTGATTGCAGCCACTTAGATCAGGTTCTCTGGAATGGATCTGGTGATTTTTCTATTAAAAAGGTTTGGAATAGCCTTCGTACCTCTTCTCAACCGGCTGCCTGGGCTCATCTTCTTTGGTTTAAGCATCATGTTCCTCGTCATTCCTTCATCTCATGGTTAGCTTTTAGAGGAAGGCTCTCTACCCTGGACCGCCTTCAATCTTTTGGTATTCACTGTCTCTCCTCATGTATTCTATGTCAAGGCTCTACTGAGGACCATAACCATCTATTTTTTAATTGCTCATATTCCTATCGGATCTGGACTTCCATTGCCGACAAGTGCGACTTGAGGTATAATTCTTCTTCTTTAGGCACTTAAGGCAGTGGCTTTGCAGAAGCATCAAAGGTTCCTCTCTCCACTCCACCATCTGCAGACTTGCTCTGGGAGCTTCTTTGTACTTCATTTGGCAAGAAAGGAACTCTCGCAGTCATGGGAATCGACCTCTTAATGAAGTTGGTATTATCTCTAAGATTATGGATTCGGTTAGAATGAGCTTGGATGGCGCAACCTTTCCTAGTAACGCTGCTAATCTACACTTGATTATCTGCTGGCAGCTTCCTCCTTCGCTTCTGCGATAGCTTAGCTTGTTTCCTGTCTTTTGTATGGTGTCCTCATGGCGAGGGCTTTAAATCATTTTCGGGGAAGGTTATCTCCCTATTGCTTTCTGTTTCATTTGGGGATCACCCCGTGATCTTGTATCTTGTACTTATATCTCCCTGATTAATACTAATCACACCTTTAACTTTCAAAAAAAAAAAAAAAAAAAAAGGGAGGAGCTTAACCGAACCTTCCTTTCCATGCCAAGGAGGAAGGGAATCAAGTTGAAACCAGATCACATCTTCAAAACAGATAGCACCAAAAACATCCATGGAACAAGCTCCTAAAATCCTTAGCTTTGATGCAATCTTGAACTTTGATTCAAAGAGAGCTATACAAGTGAGATATTGAGAAGAGACCAAGAAGTAATCTTCCGTATCGTTTGCAAGATCAATAAGACCCCGACTGAACCAAGAAGATAGTTTAAGCATTAGGAATGCAAGGAGGAGTTACCCCTGGAGTGGCTAGAGCTCCCGGACCTCTGTTTTCCCTTCTTCTTCTTGCCCTGTTTTCTATCCACTTCGTCAACCATGATGAGTTTCCTTGCAAGAAGCGGTGTGCATGATGGGGATGAAAGAGGAGAAGTGTCCTCGCAGCCAATAGTGGAGGAGTCCTCGAAAGAGCATGAGGAGCCTACCGCATTAGGAACAGCAGAGATCCCCTTCTGATCTTTTGATACCAAAGAGAGATCAGCAGGATCCGATGAAACAACATTTGGAGCACAATCAGAATAAGAGGTTGATCTCTTAAGAGACGGCAAGGCCGCATGACTCAATGGATCAACCCTAGGAGCATAATCGGAACCCTCAGGATCAGCTGACTGATTTGCATCCAGATGTAGAATATCAAAATGATTGCTTGATCTGCATTGACCTGTACCTGTGGAAGTGAGAGATTCATTTGAATTGGCCGTTGGATAAGGAACATCCTGAACATTAGGATTGAGGGTATGCTGACTCGTAGAAGGGGGGGGCTGCACAACAGGCAACTCCTTCCGGCGCGAAGAGACCAGCTTCCAATCCCCATCAGCATGAGGATAAGAGGATTGCTTGGCTGCTTTCGGAACCCAAACCTGGTGGCTAACCTTTTTGCATTTGCTGGAAAGATGGCCAAACTCCTTGCAAACAGAGCATTTCTTAGGGATCCAGTTGTACTCAATGGGGATTTCCAGGACACTGCCATCTTCCAATTCAAGATCAAAAGCATTGGGGAGAGAATCTTCAATGTTGATCTCAATACAGATTCTATCATAGTTGAGACGCTTTAGGGAAGAGGTCATCTTATCCGCATGGAGAGGCTTCCCTACCATGCTGGCTAGATAGCTGAGCCCATCGGCCGTCCAGTACTCTAGCGGAACATTGAAGAAATGAGCCCAGATTGGTACCTTTTTAAAACCCTCCTTTGACAGGTTCATACAAGGACTCCACATCCTTAGGAAAATTGGCCTCCCACCGAAATACCACGGGCCACCTTCCAATGCAGAATTTAAGCTACCAGAATCAGAGAATTTAAAGAAGAAAAACCCGTTCCCGTTGCAGAGGACTTCTAACAGGCCCATGTTTCCCCAATGGCGATGAGCACAGTTATGAACCAGAGAATAAGGAAGCTTGTCAAGAAAAAAACCCACTAAGGTGTACTTCCAAAGAGAGGCACCCTTTTGAACAACAGAGGAAGGAATCTTCACAGTAGCTTTGCCTTCAGACGGAGTAGAAGAAGCTTTAATGAATTTCAGCTGCATAAGCCCGGAATCCTCTTTGACTAGAGACGCCCATGAAGGAAGCTGCTGGCACGTAGCATCAGCAACCTTCGTGAAAGCCGCGCAAGGAGGAAGAACAGAGGAGTTGGAAGAAAGCAGCGCCTGGGATGAACAGACGGACGGAGGCTTGCTCAAAAGATTAGCATCAGCGTTGGGAGGGGCAGAGAAGGCATTTCGTGGAGCCACGTCATCAGGGCATGCAGAAATATTTGAAGAAGCCAAGAGCGGCGGGAAATTTGATGCAGAGATTTGAAATCCATTGGTAGCCGGCAAAAGGCCAGAGTCGGGTACCAAAGAAGCGCCATCCGTAGCAAGGAAACCATCGGGTAATCCAGAGGTAGCGCGATGGACCGGGTAAAAGGGGGAAGTCTCCAGCTTCTGAGAGCTCGGAGGAAGACGATGGCATATCTTCGACGAAGAAACAAGCCCCAGGCCAGTCTGAAGTCCAGAGGAAAGGGAAGGAGCAGACGAAGATTGAGCAGCTCCCTCAACCGGTGCTAAACCATCCTTAAGATGCCCAGCAACAACAGGGACATCAGGATCAGCCTCGCACCATCTATTACCAGCCACCAACGCTGGCGCATGACTAGGAATCACATCCAAACATCTATTACCAGCCACCAACGCTGGCGCATGACTAGGAATCACATCCAAAATGCGCTGCATCCGACAAGGCTCGTCCACTCCAGACCCTCCCTCAAAGCTCTCAGGAACAGAGCTTAGGACAGTGGAAGCGCGAGCCATACGAGAAGAAGATTCTGAGGAAGATAAGCCCAGAGCTGACGCAGCCCGACCAGAACCTCCCGCAAAGCTCACAGGAACAGAGCTTTGGGAAGAAGGATCAGCCATCAAAAGAGATTAGAAATCAGCAGGGAAGGAAACGGCCAGCAAAATCGAAGAGAGAGAAGCTCCCATCGAAGAGAGAGAAGCTCTGACCGTTTTGTCTCTGGAAGAACTTGATTGATCATGCTGCTTCCTTCTCCCACCTGCCGTGGCTTGTTATGGGAGACTTCAATGCTATCCGCTTCAGGCAAGAAAGAAAAGGTGGTGTTTTTTTTTTTTGAAAAGTGAAGGTGAATTATATTAATAAAGAAAGGATGAAATAAGTACAAACCCCGGGGCAACAACCCGGGAGAGAAAAAAAGAAACGGACAATCACCATACGGTGAAGCAACTCCCAAGGGATCGACATCTACAAAGCCAAAACAGCATCACAAACCCACAAGCTCCCAAGGATTCATCGAAGCAGAGAAGCGGGGAGGTGCCAGATTTGAATCAAATGAAGATTTGGCGTATTAAGGGGAAATTCGGATCCCTCCAACTTATGCCTGATAGTGTCCATAATTTGACTAATGATTCTTTGCTCACTTTGATGAATACGACCATGTTTTCGAGAGTTCCTCTCCATCCATAAATAATAGATGGTAGCTCCCAAAGCAATCCTCCTGATAATAGAAATGAGCGAAGTCCCTTTGAGAGTACCACACAGCCTCGGCCATAGAGTCTCCCAAGCAGAGGGAAACTGCAAAAGATCACACCTACAAGCAATAGCAGACCAAACCCGACTGGAGAAAGAGCAGGCAAAGAAAAGATGATTGTGATCTTCCACATCTTCAAGACAAAAGAAACACTTCATGTTACTAATCAACCCAAAGGATAAGAGCCGGTCTTGTGAAGGG
Organism: Calamus simplicifolius; assembly: GCA_900491605.1. Taxonomy (NCBI): domain Eukaryota; kingdom Viridiplantae; phylum Streptophyta; class Magnoliopsida; order Arecales; family Arecaceae; genus Calamus; species Calamus simplicifolius. Next base: position 7,313 of record UESW01000805.1, on the reverse strand, counting down.
AGCCGTCCTCTGATAGCAAGCCATAGGATGAAAGAGTGCCTAGGAACATGATGCTTGAACCAAACCAAATGGGCCCAAGAAACCCGACGCGAAGGAGATCGTAAGACATTCCAAGCTTTTTTGACTGTGAAAACATTAGAGCCATCCCACATCACTCTGTCACTATGAGAACAGTTGGGCAAATCAAGAGATCTTGAATCTTCTTTTAGAGTAATAAGCTCAGCTGAATTAGCAGGAGGCCACAACCATTGGCCAGAAGAAATAATGTCACTAACCTTTGCATCAACAGTGAGACCCGAGTCAACAATAACTCTAGCGTATGGGGATGTGCAGATAGGGCCTTGAGGTCTCCAGTCATCAAACCACAGTGAAGTGCTGTCACCGTTCCCAACCTTTACTGAGATGAAAGGCTTGACTCTATCTCTGATTTTCAGAAGCCTTCTCCAAGTCCAAGAGCAGTTCCAAGGGACTTTTGCAACCCAGAAATGCTCCTTATGCAGCAGATTCAACTTAACCCAAGCAGCCCATAAGGAGGAAGAGCAAGGGTTACATAACAGCCATATATAGCGAGTCATGGAGGCAACATTCCAGTCTTTAATCTTCTTGATTCCCAACCCACCTTCCGCCTTTGGAGTAGAGATATCTGCCCATGCAACTCTAGCTCCACTACTCTTCAGGGACACCCCGCTCCATAGAAAAGCCGAGAGGATGCTTTCAATAGCTTTAGTGACTTTGGCTGGAAGAATGAAATGGGCGCACCAAAAGGATTGAATACTGAATAGAACAGATTGGATTAGCTGGACTCTACCAGCATAAGAGAGGAAGCGGTTTGTCCAGACTTTAATCCTCCCCAAGATTCGATCAACTAGAGCTTGGCAATCATTGGCACAGAGTTTGGTTGAGATGAGCGGGACCCCTAAATATCTTATGGGAAATGAACCAAGAGGAAATCCCAGATAATTCAAAATCTCTTGTTGCATAGGGTCTTTAACTCCTGATAGAAAAATAGAGCATTTGGCAGCATTAGGGGTAAGACCCGAGAGAGAGGAAAAGGTGTCGAGAGCATCCTTCACAACCATAATAGAGGGAAGATCACCATGGCAAAAGATCATCAAATCATCAGCAAAACAAAGATGAGAAATCTTAGATTTCCTACATCTCCAGTGATATGTAAAAGAAGGACACTCTAGTATTTTGGAGGTCAAGATCCGAGAGAAGATATCCATGCAGATCACAAATAGGTAAGGCGAGATAGGGTCACCTTGACGGATGCCTTTTTTTCCTTCAAAAAACCCGTTGAGCTCACCATTGATGGCCACAGAGAATTTAGCTGAAGAGACGCAGCTTCTGATCCAACCAATGAAAATGGAAGGGAAGCCAAGAAGCTTCAAAGAATCCCAAAGAAAGTCCCATCTAACTGAGTCGAAAGCTTTCCTTAGATCAATCTTGAGGGCACATTTAGGGGATGATGAGTGTAGATGATATCCACGAACAAGCTCTTGAGCCATCAAGATGTTATCGCCAATATGCCTACCATGGACGAAAGCGGCTTGAGCTTCATTGACAAAAGATGGGAGAACCTCCTTCAATCGATTGGCAATCAGCTTAGTAATGCATTTATAAATGGTGTTGCAGCAGGAAATCGGCCTATAGTCCTTCAGATTAGAGGCATTTGGGATCTTGGGTATAAGAACAATAATGGTGCAGTTAACTTCCTTTAGAAGCAATCCATTATTAGCAAAGAAGTCCAGGATAGCAGAAGTCACCTCATCACCTACAATGTGCCACGTCTTCTGAAAGAAGAAAGCATTAAAACCATCCGGCCCGGGAGACTTGTTTGGGTGAAGGCTGAAAATAACTTTCCTGATATCATCTTTTGAGAAAGGAGAACCCAAATTCCTTATTTGATTAGAGCAAAGGACATGGTTCACAAAAGGCTTGAGTGAGTCAATACCTTTATAGGCAATAGAGCACTCTGAGCCCAGCAGCCCCTTGTAAAACTCGACCACCTCATGGCTGATTTGCAGCTTGTCATGGATCCAAACTCCCGAATCATCTTGTATGCTCAATATCTTGTTAACATTGATCCTACTTTTGATGGAATTGAAGAAGAAAGAAGAGTTATGGTCCCCTTCCCGCAACCATTGAATTCTACTCTTCTGCCGAGCATAACATTCCCTGCCTTTGCAAGCTAAGCTAAGTTTCATGGCACAGACTCTCTCTTTATCAATAAGATCAGCCGCTTGATTACCCGTAGCTAATTCAGCTTGCAGAGCATTAAGCTCAGAACGAAAAGAGGCCAGGTCCCCATAACAGGCCTCATTCTTCCTTTTACACAGATTCCTTAAAGCAGATTTCATCAACTTCAGCTTCTTACACACTCTGAACATAGCATGCCCTTCCACCCTTGAGCTCCAGATCATCTCAACTAATGGTAAAAATTCCTCAAAGCCAGCCCAGTGATTAAAGAACTTGAAAGGAGTGATATAGCTATGCATGCAGGTCTCCATCTTCACCACTGCCGCTGAATGATCAGAGACACCATAAGGCATAAATTCAGCTGAAGAGTTGGGGAAGGAGTTGAGCCAACCTGCGTTAACCAGAACTCTATCTAACTTCCTGAGGATATGCCCAATGGTCCTGGAATTGTGCCAGGTAAACTGACAACCACCATATCTAAGATCATCCACCCCAATTTCAAGCAGGGTATCATTAAACTCCTCCATGAACGAGGGCCAGCCAGAGCTTCCTCCCTTCCTCTCAGATCTATAACGAACAGCATTGAAATCACCCAAAATGATCCAAGGAAGCTGGGCCAAGGAGTTAGCCAGATCTTTTAGACTGCTCCATAAAATCCTTCGATTAGTTGCATCATTTGAGCCATAGATAAAAGAAGCCATGAATCTTCCACCCAAGCTACACAGGGAGAAGGAGATGTGGATGGCCTGATCCTGCAAGATAAATCTATCAGCAACAAGCTTCGATGGATCCCACCACACCCAAATTCTGCCAGAACCAGAGCCTTCATAGAAAGATAAGAACTTCCAGTCCTTTAGAAAAGACTTCTCGAAATAGGCTTTATTTGAAGGCCGAATCTTTGATTCAAGAATGGCAATACAAGATATTTTCTGAGACTTAATCAAATTGCGAACTTCAAACTGCTTAGAGGGGTCATTAAGGCCCCTAATATTCCAAGAGGCTAATATAATCATCAAGGAACTAGGAGGTTAACCCCGGGAGTTCCCAGAACCATTTTCCTTCTTCTTCCTCTGTTTGATCCTCTTGCCATGCTTTTTCTCAACTTCATCAATCAAATTGAGCCTCCTAACAATAAGAGGAGTGCACGAAGGAGACGAGGAAGGAGAAGAATCCTCACATCCAAAACTGGGGGGAGGAAAATCAGAGGAGGACAGTCCCGAACAAGAGTAACAGAGGAATTTTCCAATGGCACTGTAGCTACTGTAGCAATTTGATTCGGATCGTCAAATTTCGGATCTACTGTAGCTACAGTAGCAGACGGATTGACAGCAGCAATTGGGTCTTCAAATTCGGATCTGCAATTGCACCCGTTACTGTAGCTACTGTAGCTACTGTAGCAATTTGATGCGGATCGTCAAATTTCGGATCTACTGTAGCTACAGTAACAGACGGATTGACAGCAGCAATTGGGTCTTCAAATTTCGGATCTGCAATTGCACCCGTTACTGTAGCTACTGTAGCTACTGTAGCAATTTGATGCGGATCGTCAAATTTCGGATCTTCAGCAGCTCTCTGAAACATAGGACTCTTCTCCCTCCGCTCAGCAGGGTCCTCAATTTGCTCACTAAGAACAGCATACGGAAGAGATGGGGAGCTTGTGCACTTACCTGCCGCATCTTGCCCAATAGAGACCTCAGCAAGAATAGGAGAATGAGAGATAGCATCACCATTCAACACGACTGTAGCATCGGCAATGTCTTGGAGGAGAGCAAATGAATTTGACACCATGCATCCTCCGGAAACAGAGGATCCAGCTGCCGGCTTTGGAATGATCGGGCCGCGTCTGACCTTAGGATCCTGGTTGTTGCCAGTGTGGATGACAGGTGGAGATGGAGATATAAGAAGATTGTTACCTTCCGAACCGGGCTTTGATCCGAGCATTGGAGCATCAGCAGAGAACCCAGCAGACGCTTCAGAAGATTTAGGAACCCAGGTTTGGCGAACAATTTTCTTGCAATTTATAGGAAGATGGCCAAATACCTTGCAGACGGGGCACCGCTTAGGAACCCAGCTGTATTCAATGAGAACTTCTACTGATCTTCCATCCTCCAATAACAGGTCCAGAGAGTTAGGGAGAGGATCATCAATACCAATCTCCAAGCAGATTCTAGCATAAGAAAGACGCTTGAGGGAGGAAGTCATCTGGTCCGCATGAAGAGGGGACCCTACGATGCTGGCAATCCGGCTCAGTCCTTCAGCAGTCCAGAACTCCAAGGGAACATTGAAGAATCGAGCCCAAATGGGAACCTTCTTGCATCCATCTTTGGATAATATCATACCTGGACTCCAAGGTTTCAAGAATATCGGACGACCGCCGAAGTACCAGGGGCCTCCATCCAGAATTCCCGCCCGCTCCGCCTTAGTTGAAAACTTGAAAAAGAAGAAGCCGCTTCCATTACTAAGAACCTCCGTGAGGCCCTTATTATCCCACATCCTGCGGGCAGAGGATTCAACAAAAGAAAACGGGAGCTTATCTAAGAAGAATCCAACGATCGTAGTCTCCCAGGCTGCCACGCCAATTCGAGCAATCTCCGGAGGAAGAGATAAGCTTACTCTGCCATCGGACGAAGAAGAGGAAGGTTTGAAGTAAGAAAGTTTCATAAGAGCTGGAGAGTCCGATACAAGGGAGGCCCAGCTCGCTTTGGCAGATAACGGATTCACCTCACCTACCGGGCAGAGAACAGGGGAACCCTCTAAGCCACCCACAGCTTCAGGCTCGCCCGAATTTGAGAGCATTTTAGACTTTGCCAAAGGCGGGAAAGAAAAATCTCCAAATTCAAGCTTTGAAGAAGGTACAGGGATCGCCGTCTTACCCAGCGGACCACCAAAAGAAGAAGAAAGATCCGGACAATGTTGAGGAAGCGGGCTACGCGAACCCGAAGAAGACGAAGCATAGCCGGGGACATGCGAACGTTCAGAAGAAAAGCAGAGGAACTCAAAATTGGCCGCAGCAAGACCGATCCGGGAAGTAACAGCACCGTCCTCCCCCCCCAGCGAACCCATAGAAAAAGCAGCCAGCATTGAAGGGTCCTCACATCCAAAGCATGGAGCACCCAGAGACGAAGCAACAGAACCCAGGGAGATATCTGGATTCGAAATCCCAGCCGAGGAGGTGGACGAATCGAGCCTTTGGGAAGAAAAAGGATCACCACCAAGAACAGAGGAAGACGGAGGAAAGTGAGCAAAGCACCGGGACTCAGCCTTCCTACGCGTCCCACCGAAGACATTGCCTGGAATAGAGATGGATGAGGATTCCAAAGAAACCTCATCCAGGGCTATACCATCCGAGACTTCCTTAGGAACAGGAAGGGGAGCTTTCCTACCAGGAAGATCCACTAAAACAGAGCAATCCATAGATCCAGATTCATCCACGACAATGTCTCGACGTGAATCAAGAGCACTGCGGGAATTCATGATGATCAGAGAAGAGTGGACCGAGAGAAACAGATCAGCGGGAAGGAGAAAGAGCAGCAATCGCTAGAGAGAGAAGCTCCCATCTAGAGAGAGAAAGAGCAGTTACTCAGATTTCATGAGATCGGCATCGTTAGGAAAAAAAAAAAAAAAGGTGGTGTTTCTCTCAAATGGCTCACCCTCTCAAGTGTTTCACTCAAGTATTGGCTTTTCTCTCAAATGATCTCACTCTCTTGCCTTTTACCACTCAATCTTCTTCCTTGCTAATTTTAAGAACTAGGGCAGAGTGTCTTTCAAACCAATTGAAAATATATCAATGAAAATCAAGGGAAATAGATAAAGAAAAGATTTGCAATTTAACACAACTAGTTGCCTAGTGATGGCTTCGTTAAACCAAACAGACCATAAGATGGCACGTGTCTGGTATCCACCAACAATAGTGTTCAGATTTGGAAGAAAGAAGAAGAAGAAGATTTCAGAGTTTTAAAATAAAGAGATTAAACCCCTGGAATACTGATTGGAATCCCCAAATATGATGCTAATAAACCCAAGAGACTTCAAAGGGCAGATTGCTCACTGTTTTGCACAAACTTCAAATTCGGAGCCCAACTCACCTTGCTCAATGTCTCCAATTAAACCAACGAATTTCAAGCTGAAAATTGGTGGTTTATTGCTTGTAGTATGGAGAACACGTGGGTAAATTTTGAGGATTTTCTGGGTTGTTTTGGTGGATGAACAGATTGGTCTTTCTTTTTCCTCAGAATTTTTTTTTTTTTTTTTTTTTGAGGATTTCTGGTTTCTATTTTTTTTTTTTTTTTGAAGTTCAATACCCCCACAAGATTACTTGACCGTTTGCACAGCAAGCTCAAAGAAGAAATGAAGAAATCTCCCTTTGATCTAGGGCCTTGAAAAGAAAGCAGAAAATTGGAAGATGAAGAGTTAGTCTGGAAAAACACTACCTTGTTAGGATGATTTGCAGCTCTGATACCAAATGATGAACGGATCTTTAGAATCACCTCAACAAGGATATCTTCTTCAGTTGATTAACACAACCCCAACCCGTGAAGAGGCACTAACCGAATCAGAAGAAGGAAGGCCAAGGAACCAAATCACAATAGAAACAGGTTCTAAGGTAACTTGATTATCAAAGATAAAATAGTCAATTGGCTAAAATGACTAAGTCCTAGTTCTTTCAAGAAGCAAGGAAGAAATAATGCTCTCAATTGGATTATAACCAAAAGAAAATTCGGAATTGTTCATTAACCTTTTAATCTGAAGTTCAGCATACAATATATAGATCTTCAAGAATAGGAAAAGCCAAATATAGCAATAAATACTACACACCCTCATAAGTTCTGCATGTTCCAAAGCTCATTAAATAGGCTGCAATGCATGTTTCAAAGCTCATTAAATAGGCTGCAATGCATAGTCTCAAAGCTCATTAATTAGGCTGCAATGCATAGTCTCAAAGCTCATTAATTAGGCTGCAATGCATAGTCTTCAAAATCTCTATTTGGCAATTCCTTTGGTCCACCTGGCAAAGAGTCAAACACTTGAATTCTTCCACTTGGCCGTTTGCTTCTCCATGGCTGATTACTCCTGGGCCGATTGCTTCCATGATCAAGCTTTGGAGTTCCTTAGCT
>UESW01000804.1:0-22026 GCA_900491605.1 Calamus simplicifolius | reverse complement strand
TCTTTCCAGATCCCAAAAAAAAAAAAAAAATAAAAAATTAAAAAAAATAAAAACTTTTCAAAACAAGGACACTAAAGTAATTTGGCACGGTCAAAAGCCAATTGAGTCATGAAACTCAGCGAAGACTTTGTCAAATGAAAGAAAAGCCATTTTTTCCGAGTATTCCCGGTCCTCCCCCACCTTTACTTATATTATATGCCTGTCCTCTGTCTGAAGGCTCTGCAGCGATGGCTCTTTCCAAAACTCCATCTCCCTTTCCTCCACCTTCCTTCTCTCTCCTCCTGTTCCTCTTTTACTTAGCTCTCCAAACCCCTATCTCCTTCTCAGTTGACACCATCTCTGCCAACTCCTCCATCTCGGGGGACCAGCAGCTAACGTCCAAAGAGGGCAAATTTGTGCTGGCTTCCACCGGCCTGATAATTCCTCCAAAACTACATAGCCATCTGGTACAAAAGAGTCTCCCAGCAAACTCCGGTATGGGTAGCCAACAGGGAAACCCCTGTCTCAGACCACACCACATCTGAGTTCAACTCTCATACGACGGAAATTTGATACTCCTCAATGAGTCCAAAGCCCAAATCTGGTCAACCAACGCCAACATCTCCTCCAACTCCACCGTAGCTGTTCTTGAAGACACCGGAAACCTTGCGCTAAGAGATGGCTCCAACTCCTCCATGTCTTGTGGCAGAGCATTGACCACCCCACCAACACTTGGCTCCCCGGCGGCAAGCTTGGGCTGAACAAGGTGACTAAAAATAAGCAGCGCCTCATCGCCTGGAGAAGCTCAGCTGACCCAGCTCCTGGGATCTTCTCCCTTGAGCTAGACCCCAATGGAAGCAGTCAGTACTTCATTCAATGGAATAAGTCTGTCTCGTACTGGTCCAGTGGGACGTGGAACGGGCATATCTTTATTGGCGTGTCGGAGATGACGGCACATCATGACTATGACTATGCCTTCAATTACATTGACAACGACGAGGAGAGCTATTTTTTATTCGGTGAAGAATGATGCCATCATATCAGGGTTCGTAATGGACATCTCGGGGCACGTCAAGATGTTCTTATGGATGGAAGGATCCAAGGAGTGGATGCTGTTTTGGTCCCAGCCAAAAACTCAGCCCAACTAGGCTCATAGACCGGCCCAACCCGGCCCAAAAAGCTCAAACATGGCTCCCATGTTTCCCTCTCCCCTGTTCACCCGAAACAGGGGAGAGCCATGCCAGCGGCTAGGGCCGCCGCCGGCCCATTTCTAGGCAGACTGATCGTCGGCGACCGATCCAGGGCCGGCCGCCGATGTGGCCTCCCCTCTTTCTCTCTCTTTCCTCTCTTTTCCCGTTCGCGGATCCTCACTAAGCCGATGGCACAGCTGGCCATCATCGGCCGGCCGGACCCTCACCGGACGCTCTTCCGCGCCGGTGGGGGTCTCTGGTCAACCCTCAGGCCCAGCGGCGTGGGGCCGGTTTGGCTCCCACACAGGAGAGGGTCACGGCACTCTCCTTCGCCCTCTGCCCGCCTTCGCCGCTCAGTTTTGGCATCCCCCACCGGACGCCACTCCAGGTCCAGTGGTGCTGCCGGCCGTGTCTCAGACCTGGCGCCATGAACGCAGCAGCCGGTTTGGCTCCCGCACAGGAGAGGGCCGCGGCCCTCTCCTTTGCTCTCCGCTCGCCTCGAAACGCTCCGCTCGCCTCCGCCTCAGTTTCGGCGTCCCCTACCGGATGCGCTCCAGGTCCGGTGGGCTGCCGGCCATGGCTCAGGCCCAGCGGGCACGCCTGCACCCCTCTTGCCCTCTCTCTCATCGTTAGCTAGATTAAAAAAAATTACCTGCAGTTGAATCTCAGCCTGGTGAAGAACAAAACTCTAATCCTATCTGGTAATGGAGTCCTTGTAAACGAAATCCTGATTGATGATGGTAGAGTCTTCTCAACCTTAATCCCGCGTGGTGGGCAATGGAGTCTCCACAAACAAAACCCTAGAACAAAACTATAGATGAAAGAAAAAAAAATTGACTTTCGGTATCGTGAGGGTTTTGTTTAGGAAAAGGAGGGAAGTGAATTAGGAGGAAGAAAATTATATTAGACTACGTCTTAATTAAAAATATATTAGACTACATCTTAATTAAAATGTAATCTTTTATATTATAAGATATTAAAAAGTAGTCTTTTATATTATCTGATAATATAAGACTACGTCTTAATTAAAAACGTAGTCTAAAATTTATTATCGGATAATATAAACTACGTCTTATTTAAAAACGTAGTCTTCTTATATTATTATATAATATAAGACTAATCTTAATTAAAAATGTAGTCTTTTTATATATAAGACTATGTCTTATTTAAAAACGTAGTCTTTTTATATTTTCAGATAATTTAAGACTACGTTTTAAATAAAAGATGTAGTCTTTTAATTTGTGAAAAAATAGGACTATATCTTTTACGAAAAATGTAGTCTTTTTCCTAAAACTATTATAGTTTATTTAACTTTTTGTAGTAGTGGATGTTTCTATCTCCAAACTCTGGCTCCTTGGGTTTTTGCTGGCTTGTCGGAATTTTTTTTCCCCTCTATCAGCTCTTCCAATTCCTTCATCTCCTACCTACCTCCGGCTTTCCCCCAACTCCTACATCCATCTCGTCGAGTGCTCTCATTGTATGCTCAATTTTGCTTTATATTTGCAAGATGTGCAGATCATGATTTATTGTGTTGTTTTCATACAAACAATATATATGTTATTGAAATTATCTTTTCTGTGACCATTCAACACTAGATTAAGTGAGCCCTAATATATTTGATCTTTGGGTTTTAGAAGTTTAAAAATTGTGTTATGTGATCAAAACAGGGGTTCTCGTATTGTAACTTATTATGTGGTCAATCTGGTAGATTTGTAACTTAAGCCCTCCTATCCCCATTCTCTCTTTAAGTCTGTGACCACAACCGTCAAACTTTTCCCAACAGCCTGGAAATAATGGTTTTTTTAATTACAATTCATTCCTTCTAGTGTTCTGGCACCCCTATTTTAAGTTTGAACCCTTGAACCTGCATTTGAGCTGTGGTTGACTGAGGCTTCCTTGGATCTTTACTGTACAATTTCATTTAGGGTACATGCTTTTCAACTCATTTTTTAGCTTGATTTGTGTGAATTATTCTTTGGGGTTGATGCACGAGATATCTACCATCTCAAAGGCTGCTGGAAAAAAGGGGAGTCTGTGAGACAACGATGTGTCTCGGAATTAGAAATAGTCTGTGATAAATTTTCAATGTGACTAGTATTTTCCCCTCACATATGGGGGTGCCCAATAGTTTATTGTTTACACCTTTTCCTTTGGTTTGTTGACCAGATGACCCATTTCACAGGAAGTATGATGAAGCATGACCAACCATAAAAGACCATATTTTTTGCATTTTAACAACATTAAGTGAAATGAAATGAGCAGTCGATATTGCTTCATCAATTGATCGCATATTTATTATTTGTTTTTTCTTTCTTATACCTTATCGAATAGTTAGGTCAAAAAAAAAAATCTCAAATTGATGATCGAATATTCATTCTTTATTTTTCTTTTCTTGTATCTCATTAAATAGTTAGGCCAAAAAAAAAAAAAGAATCATGGCTGGCAGTTTGAAAATAGTGACATAGGATCATGTCATATTAGGGTTACTAATTGAACCGATGAAGAGGATAAAATCTTGTTAAGATTACTGAAGGAGGAGTTTCTTAGTGGTGGTACAATAGGAAATACATTTACCAAGCCCACACTCCTTTGGATTATAGATCGATTCAATAGGGAGGCTAAAACCAACTACAGTATTCAGAATATACAAAATAGAATAAAGAATTTGAGAAAATTATTTCGCCAATATCATTATTGGCAACTTTGTCTGGTTGAAGTTGGGACTCCGAGAGATAAAGCCAATACTGATGAATAGTGGGATAGTGTAATCTCGGCAAGCAAATCAATCCATGTTTATTACATTTGCATTTACTTTAAATAAACTGAAGCTAATTATAAATTTGGGTGGAATGAGGACTATTGTCCTATATGGAACTTCCTTTTCATTTTAGGATTTCTTATCAGATTTGCTCTCTATCGTTTGATGAAGTAAAAACTATTACTTGTTGTTCGCACTCGTATTTCAGATATGATTGATGACTCACTGCCAATTAGTTTAGGCTTCTGAAATTGTAATGTTCTTAAATTATCATCAACAAATCGTATTAGATATTTTCATGTGATGACTTTATGCTTTCGGCTATATATTTTCATGCAAATTCTATATGCAGGTTGCCAATGTTGCCATGTATCGTGGGCAACCGATACCAACCTACCAATGTTGCCATGTTCATATGATTCTAAATATTTTTGCTTGTGTGGGCTGTGATATTATTTTGAGCCTATTCAATTCAATTTGGCAATGTTGATAGAGACTTTCCATTTGTTTTGATGCTGAATGTGTATGGGCTATGATATTCTAAATGCAACCGTTGCAAAGCATATGTTTGACACCTTATCTAAACCAAGGGCCATTATGTTAGGTAGACTCATAGCATTTTCTAATTTGGATGCATGCAAATTGTAATCGTCAGAAAATAATAGTTGATAATGCCTTCCTGAGCCAAGGATGGAAGATGTTGTGTGCTTTCTCAATCATGTTTTTTGTTTGCTTAACCATAGGTTGCCAAAGATAGAATTCCATTGCCACCAGATAGGTCATTGTGCTCGCTGTGCTTCCAAAACGTGTTAATCTGTTGGTTGTTTCTATTTCTGATTTTGTTTTCTGCTATGTTTCAGATTAATCCATTTGCTGTGCATCCTGATGATGGTCCACTCTCCATCTTGTCCTACGCCTTCGTGGTGGTGGTGATGCTGATGAGTTGGGGCTTTTTTGGGTCTGAATAAGTTTACTTAATAGTATCAAGGATTGTCAGGTTGTATGGATCCTCTATCAGCGTGCGGGTATTGGTTTAAGACTTATTAATGTAATCTGAAGTTCACTATGTGAACTTGTTGGTTTGACTATCAGTATGGAGAAGTACGGTTACTTTTCGTTTGCTTATATCAGTGTTTTATGTGATGAACATGTAGTTTCTATTTTCTAAGTGCCAATGCCTTCTAAGTTCTTAAGTAAGTTTTAATATGGAGGCAACTTGATTGCCATATCTATATTGCTTGGGAGCAACTACTTGCCGTTAAATTGGCCGTTGACATTTCACGCTACTTTGGACATGGTTCTGGAGTTATTTTCAAGTCAGTATTTTTTGTGGTCTAATGTTGCTTGTACATCTCGAGCCTAACCTGTGCAATGATCCTTAAAATAGATCACACGACTTTGTTTTTCATGAGAGCTTTAATGTTTTATCATACAAGCCTGTCCTCTTTTTTGTTTGCTTGATTGCTTAACCACAGGTTGCCAAAGATCAAATTCTATTGCTATCAGATAGGTTATTGTGCCTGCTGTGCTTTCAAAAACGAGTTAATTCATCGGTTGTTTTTGTTTTTGGTTTTATTTTCTGTTATATTTTGGGTTAATCCGTTTGTTGTGCATCCGTTTGTTGTGCATCCTGAGTTAACAGTACAGACGGTGTCTTGTCACACTAATTCCAAGACTTATATGTCAAAGAACCGAAGCTTTCAGGATCCGGGTTGCAACAGTTGAACATTTTCTACCAATGAGGCCTAGTGGAGGCGTTGTTTGGGCCATTTGATCCGAATTAATCTCAACCGTTTGATTTTAAATCAAACGGTCCAAATTAATCTCAACCGTTTGATTTTAAATCATCCCACACATAAGGTGGATGAGAATCATCCATAATATCAAAAGACTATATATCAGGCACTGATAACACAATGTTCTGATACTATATCACCTAACTCATCATCATTTGAATAACCATTAAACTTGTGCCTTGAGTTTGAAACTACAATCAACCAAGCTGGATCATTTCCATCTTCTACATAAAACACTTGCTAGGCATTAGTAGACAAAATAAAAGAATCTGACTTATGTCTGATTTTGGTAAGATCGACCAATGTGCATCCATCTTCATCTTCTTTAACTCCACTAGAGCTTTCAACCTATTGACACTTAAAAACTACCACCTTCAATTCAATATAATCAAGTTCCCATATATCGTGAAGAACCCCATAAAAGGACATGTTTAAAATTATCGGGTTCTTGTCCTTTGAGCTAGACACTTGCAGTGTTTTAGCAGTTAAGGTGATACCACTATTCTGAACACATCTAGTACTATCATGTTTTTGGGTGTGAAATCGGACTCCATTTATAAGATATCCATCATATCTTATCACTTGGGTTGGGGTCTATGAGATATCCACCTCAGCGTATCAGAAATGACGTTACTAGATTTCTTAATCTAGGCGCAACCTACATTCATTTTTAAGATTCAGCAACATAAATGATAGTTAAGTATAAACAAATCATGATCTCCTAAAAGATGCCAAGCACATAGTCATATACCTTTCCACACAATCAATTTATGAATGTTCGATTATGCTCATCCTGAAGCCACTTTTGTCTCCTTGTTTTATATTGATTAGCTGCCTTCAATTCTTCCATGTGTTGCCTGTATGTTAGAACTTATTTAGTTATGACCACGTACTTTAAAAATAAGAACATTTAATGAGACTCAAATAACATATGATGGGTCTGACTTACTCTACATAGGCTGCAACTTCTGTTGTATTTTTCAACACATAAAGATGTGCTTGCTCTAGCTCTTTCGCATCAGCTGTAAATATATGAGAACCAAAAAGTGGTTTTCTAATACTGTGTTGACCATCACACTCATTTCTCATTGATGGGATCCCAACAGCTTTCATATTTGACAAGTACTCCGAACAATATTCTACAGCTTCTTCAGCAATATAACATTCTGCAATGCAACCTTTTGGCCTATTACGATTGCGTACCATATCCTTTTAAGATCTTCATGAATCTTTCAAAAGGATACATCCATCTTAAATAGAATGGTCTGCATAACTGGACTTCGCGTACAAGGTGTACTGTTAAATGAACCATTATGTCAAAAAATGAAGGAGGATAATTCTTTTCCATCAGACAAAGTCTTCACAAGTTCTTCTTGTAGTAATCTGAGATTGCAAGTATCCACAACTTTATTGCAAAGTGCATTGAAGAACAAATTAGTCTAGTTATTGTGGATCTCATGTTCTTATTCAACAATCCTCGTAATGCCAATGGAAGAATTTGTTGGATCAAAGTGTGATAGTCATGAGATTTTAGGCCATAAAGCTTCAATTCTTTTATAGAAACATAATTTCTTAAGTTAGAGCAGTATCATCTGAAACTTTAAGTGCAGATAACATCTTGCAAAATTTGATTTTCTCAGCCTTAGAAAGTGTGTAACTTGCAGCAAGCAAATATGTCATTTTTTCACCCACTATTGGCTGTAGCTCACTTTGAATTCCCAGATTTACTAGATCTAAATGACTGCTTAGTTCATCCTTTAACTTTCCAGGTATATCAAGAAGGGTTCCCACGATGCTCTCACATACGTTTTTCTCAATATGCATCACATCTAAGACATGATGTACACGAAGAAACTCCCAATATTCAAGATCAAAAAATATTGACCTTTTTTTCCATGCAACTTTAGACTTTGCCTCTGAAACCTTGTCCCTCTTTTTTGATTTCTCAACATGCACTGTATTTGCTTGCTTTTTCCCATACACATAATTAATATTTCTAGTATTTTATAAAATTTATGTTCCAGTTAAAGGTTTAGGCTCAACATCAAACTCTTGACAACCATTAAATGCCTTTTTTGCTCTTCTATATGGATAATTTCTGTGCAAAAATCTCCTATGACCTTGGTACATATTTTTTCGACTATGTTTCAAGTATACACTCTGTGTATTTTTAGCACAAATTGGGCAAGCCAAATAACCTTTAACACTGTAGCCACTCAAATTTTCATACGGGAAAATAATTTATCGTCCATAGTAATACGGCCTTTAAGGTGAATACCTCTTGCAAATATGCATCATAAATTTCAACACCGACATCCCATAGAATTTTTAAATCATCAATAAGTGGTTGCAAGAAGATGTCAATATCATTTCCCGGCTGCTTAGGACCCGATATCAACAAGGTTAACATCATGAATTTTTGCTTCATATACAACCATGGTGGGAGATTGTAAGTAATAAGTACAATAGGCCATGTACTGTGACGACTACTTAAGGAGCTATATGGATTTATCCCATCTGCTGCAAGTGCCAATCGGAGATTTCGTGGCTCACATGCAAAATCGGGCCATTTGTGGTCTATTAATTTCCATGATGCTGCATCTGCTGGATGTCGCATGTAATTATCAACTTCTCTTTCACTAGAATGCCATGTCAAAT
The DNA here is from genome assembly GCA_900491605.1 of Calamus simplicifolius. Taxonomy (NCBI): domain Eukaryota; kingdom Viridiplantae; phylum Streptophyta; class Magnoliopsida; order Arecales; family Arecaceae; genus Calamus; species Calamus simplicifolius. The sequence continues at coordinate 13,645 of UESW01000804.1, read as the reverse complement.
CTTTCGATATTTGATGAGTACCATACATTCTTCTAAACCTGGGTATGGGGGAAAATACAACAGAACTTTTGCCGGCATGCCTACTTTTGGAAGATTGGATCCTTTAGGAATCTTCCATTGATTCAGAACAATTTGGACATACATCAACATCCTTGTTTGCATTTCTATACAATATGCAATCATTTGGACATGCGTGTATCTTTTTATATTGCATTCCTAAGGCGCACAATGTCTTTTTTGCTTCATATATTGATGTTGGCATCAAATTTCCTTTTGGAAGCACATCACCCCAAAAGCTTAATAGCTCATTGAAACTTGCATCGCTCCACCCATATTTTGTTTTAAAGTTGTATAATCGTACCAAAACAGAAAGCTTAGTGAACCCACTACAACCAGTGTATAAAGGGCACTCAGCATCATCCAACAAGTCAACGAATTTCTTTGGATTACATTCAAATAGATTTCTGACTGCTTCAATCATTTCCACAGCATCAATATCATCATTGAATTGAAGACCACATTCTTCAGCATCTAAGGTACACTAAACTTCCTCAACATTATATATGTTTTCGCCATGCCATATCCATACGTCATAACTTGAGTCGATACCATTATGAAAAAGATGATCTTTAACCACTGTGATATCATAAACTTTCATATTCCCACATTTTATGCATGGACAGTGTATGGAACTAAGGTCATCTAAATTTCTTTTAACATGATTCAAAAAAACTTTGACACCATCCTCGTATCTTTTTGTACGTCTATCAGTAGAGTACCATGACTTATCTAGTCTATTTAAATTCAAAAAATACTAGTAACTACTTAATTAAATCAAACTTAATTAAATCAACAAATATAATTAATTTTATCTAACAAACTAATAAATTTGAAAGATGACAGGTAAATTAAAAAGATAAATAATAACTTACAGTGGTTCAGCTTTCTTTGCATCATCAATCTCTTTGGACCTATTTTTCATGCCCGATGAATCCACCATCTCTGTTCCTAAAATAAAAAGATATTATGTTCAAAAACATATAAACTATTTTTATTTTTTAAAAAAAAAAATCAACAATCACCTTATTTTCAAAAAAAAAAAGAAAAAAAAATTAGGCTATAACATTAGGACCTCTGGGTACCTACAGCATCAATTTCCACCATCAAATCTCTAAAATTGAAATGATAAAGTATTCCCTAATTGCTACCCAAATCTATTCATGGGCCCAACTTTGGGCTTGAATATCTTCCCGAATAACAGTCCAAATGTTGAAATAAAAATACCTCCAGAAACTAGGATCAACGCTGATCCGGGCCCTATATTCCTTTTTCTAACCACGGCCCATTATAGGGCTCAAAAACTCGACCCAACTAGGCTCATAGACCGGCCCAACCCGACCCAAAAAGCCCAAACATGGCTCCCATGTTTCCCTCTCCCCTGCTTCACCCGAAACAGGGGAGAGCCATGCCAGCGGCCAGGGCCACCGCCGGCCCATTTCTAGGCAGACCGACTGTTGGCGACCGGTCCAAGGCCGGCCGCCGACATGGCCTCCCCCTCTTTCTCTCTCTTTCCTCTCTTTTCCCGTTCGCGGATCCTCACTGAGCCGATGGCACAGCTGGCCATCATCGGCCGGCCGGACCCTCACCGGACGCTCTTCCGACGCCGGTGGGGGTCTCTGGTCAACCCTCAGGCCCGGCGGCGTGGAGCTGGTTTGGCTCCCGCACAGGAGAGGGTCGCGGCCCTCTCCTTCGCCCTCTGCCTGCCTTCGCCGCTCAGTTTCTGCATCCCCCACCGGACGCCGCTCCAGGTCCAGTGGGGCTGCCGACCGTGCCTCAGACCCGGCGCCGTGAACGCGACAGCCGGTTTGGCTCCCGCACAGGAGAGGGCCGCGGCCCTCTCCTTTGCTCTCCGCTCGCCTCCACCGCTCAGTTTCAGCGTCCCCCACCGGACGCTGCTCCAGGTCCGGTGGGGCTGCCGGCCATGGCTCAAGCCCAGCAGGCACGCCAGCATCCCTCTTGCCCTCTCTCTCATCATTAGCTAGATTAAAAAAATTACCTGCAGTTGAATCTCAGCCTGGTGAAGAACAAAACTCTAATCCTATCTGGTAATGGAGTCCTTGTAAACGAAATCCTGATTGATGATGGTAGAGTCTTCTCAACCTTAATCCCGCGTGGTGGGCAATGGAGTCTCCACAAACAAAACCCTAGAACAAAACTATAGATGAAAGAAAAAAAATTGACTTTCGGTATCGTGAGGGTTTTGTTTAGGAAAAGGAGGGAAGTGAATTAGGAGGAAGAAAATTATATTAGACTACGTCTTAATTAAAAATATATTAGACTACATCTTAATTTAAAATGTAATCTTTTATATTATAAGATATTAAAAAAGTAGTCTTTTTATATTATCTGATAATATAAGACTACGTCTTAATTAAAAACGTAGTCTAAAATTTATTATCGGATAATATAAAACTACGTCTTATTTAAAAATGTAGTCTTCTTATATTATTATATAATATAAGACTACATCTTAATTAAAAATGTAGTCTTTTTATATAAGACTATGTCTTATTTAAAAACGTAGTCTTTTTATATTTTCAGATAATTTAAGACTACGTTTTAAATAAAAGATGTAGTCTTTTAATTTGTGAAAAAATAGGACTATATCTTTTACGAAAAATGTAGTCTTTTTCCTAAAACTATTATAGTTTATTTAACTTTTTGTAGTAGTGGATGTTTCTATCTCCAAACTCTGGCTCCTTGGGTTTTTGCTGGCTTGTCGGAATTTTTTTTTCCCCTCTATCAGCTCTTCCAATTCCTTCATCTCCTACCTACCTCCGGCTTTCCCCCAACTCCTACATCCATCTCGTCGAGTGCTCTCATTGTATGCTCAATTTTGCTTTATATTTGCAAGATGTGCAGATCATGATTTATTGTGTTGTTTTCATACAAACATATATATGTTATTGAAATTATCTTTTCTGTGACCATTCAACACTAGATTAAGTGAGCCCTAATATATTTGATCTTTTGGGTTTTAGAAGTTTAAAAATTGTGTTATGTGATCAAAACAGGGGTTCTCGTATTGTAACTTATTATGTGGTCAATCTGGTAGATTTGTAACTTAAGCCCTCCTATCCCCATTCTCTCTTTAAGTCTGTGACCACAACCGTCAAACTTTTCCCAACAGCCTGGAAATAATGGTTTTTTTAATTACAATTCATTCCTTCTAGTGTTCTGGCACCCCTATTTTAAGTTTGAACCCTTGAACCTGCATTTGAGCTGTGGTTGACTGAGGCTTCCTTGGATCTTTACTGTACAATTTCATTTAGGGTACATGCTTTTCAACTCATTTTTTAGCTTGATTTGTGTGAATTATTCTTTGGGGTTGATGCACGAGATATCTACCATCTCAAAGGCTGCTGGAAAAAAGGGGAGTCTGTGAGACAACGATGTGTCTCGGAATTAGAAATAGTCTGTGATAAATTTTCAATGTGACTAGTATTTTCCCCTCACATATGGGGGTGCCCAATAGTTTATTGTTTACACCTTTTCCTTTGGTTTGTTGACCAGATGACCCATTTCACAGGAAGTATGATGAAGCATGACCAACCATAAAAGACCATATTTTTTGCATTTTAACAACATTAAGTGAAATGAAATGAGCAGTCGATATTGCTTCATCAATTGATCGCATATTTATTATTTGTTTTTTCTTTCTTATACCTTATCGAATAGTTAGGTCAAAAAAAAAATCTCAAATTGATGATCGAATATTCATTCTTTATTTTTCTTTTCTTGTATCTCATTAAATAGTTAGGCCAAAAAAAAAAAAGAATCATGGCTGGCAGTTTGAAAAATAGTGACATAGGATCGTGTCATATTAGGGTTACTAATTGAACCGATGAAGAGGATAAAATCTTGTTAAGATTACTGAAGGAGGAGTTTCTTAGTGGTGGTACAACAGGAAATACATTTACCAAGCCCACACTCCTTTGGATTATAGATCGATTCAATAGGGAGGCTAAAACCAACTACAGTATTCAGAATATACAAAATAGAATAAAGAATTTGAGAAAATTATTTCGCCAATATCATTATTGGCAACTTTGTCTGGTTGAAGTTGGGACTCCGAGAGATAAAGCCAATACTGATGAATAGTGGGATAGTGTAATCTCGGCAAGCAAATCAATCCATGTTTATTACATTTGCATTTACTTTAAATAAACTGAAGCTAATTATAAATTTGGGTGGAATGAGGACTATTGTCCTATATGGGAACTTCCTTTTCATTTTAGGATTTCTTATCAGATTTGCTCTCTATCGTTTGATGAAGTAAAAACTATTACTTGTTGTTCGCACTCGTATTTCAGATATGATTGATGACTCACTGCCAATTAGTTTAGGCTTCTGAAATTGTAATGTTCTTAAATTATCATCAACAAATCGTATTAGATATTTTCATGTGATGACTTTATGCTTTCGGCTATATATTTTCATGCAAATTCTATATGCAGGTTGCCAATGTTGCCATGTATCGTGGGCAACCGATACCAACCTACCAATGTTGCCATGTTCATATGATTCTAAATATTTTTGCTTGTGTGGGCTGTGATATTATTTTGAGCCTATTCAATTCAATTTGGCAATGTTGATAGAGACTTTCCATTTGTTTTGATGCTGAATGTGTATGGGCTATGATATTCTAAATGCAACCGTTGCAAAGCATATGTTTGACACCTTATCTAAACCAAGGGCCATTATGTTAGGTAGACTCATAGCATTTTCTAATTTGGATGCATGCAAATTGTAATCGTCAGAAAATAATAGTTGATAATGCCTTCCTGAGCCAAGGATGGAAGATGTTGTGTGCTTTCTCAATCATGTTTTTTGTTTGCTTAACCATAGGTTGCCAAAGATAGAATTCCATTGCCACCAGATAGGTCATTGTGCTCGCTGTGCTTCCAAACGTGTTAATCTGTTGGTTGTTTCTATTTCTGATTTTGTTTTCTGCTATGTTTCAGATTAATCCATTTGCTGTGCATCCTGATGATGGTCCACTCTCCATCTTGTCCTACGCCTTCGTGGTGGTGGTGATGCTGATGAGTTGGGGCTTTTTGGGTCTGAATAAGTTTACTTAATAGTATCAAGGATTGTCAGGTTGTATGGATCCTCTATCAGCGTGCGGGTATTGGTTTAAGAGTTATTAATGTGATATGAAGTTCACTATGTGAACTTGTTGGTTTGACTTTCTGTATGGAGCAAGTTGTTTTTGGTTTTATTTTCTGTTATATTTTGGGTTAATCCGTTTGTTGTGCATCCTGATAATGGTTAAGCTTTGCTTTGGAATGACAGTACAAACGGTGCCTTGTCACACTAATGCCTGCAACAGTAGAGCATATAACGAGATTCTTCCATGATTTATATGTCAAAAGAACCGAAGCTTTCCAGGATCCAGGTTGGAACAGTTGAACATTTTTAAGCACTTCAGGTCATATCATAAAGATTAGTTATATATTTCTAAAAATATTTAATGGGTACTTTAAGATATATTATACACCAGTAACGCCGATAAAAAATAAAAATATGCTCGGCAGTTATAATAGTACGAACGATGAAAGCTAAGCATCGGAGGTTCGGATGTTGCCATATGGTAGGTAAGCCTCTGCAGCCGCCATGTGGTTTTTTTTTCAAAGTACTTCAGGATATATAATAAAGATCAATTATAATACCTGTAAAATATTCCATGAACATTTTAGGATATATCATAATCAAGTAATAATATTTAAATAAAAATATACTTAGCATTTTTTATATTTTATATAAAATGATTTTAAATATAATATTAATAGTCTCAATTTGACAGTATATGAATATAATTTTTTTACAAAAAGATTCATATATTTACCATAATATCAGTAGTAGAGTGATGGAACAAAATTTTAGCACTAAACTCACTAGTTATAGGCTGATTTTTTTCCCTACCTTTTTTTAACCTATCATACGAAAAAGTGTTGAATTTTAAATATACATAAATTTATTAATATATTATATATTATATATATATTATATACATTATATGAAGTTATTATAATATATAATTATATATATAATTATAATATCTATCTTGCTTTTTTGTAACAAAATGGGCTCGTGGATGTTACGGGTCCGGGCCATACACCAGCCAAAAGTGCAAAGCTAAGTGTCACACAGAGCAAAGTGCTACATTGATGGAAGCCACCTTTTGAACTTGTGGGGGCCATAGAGCAAAGTGCGGAGCTATTTCTTGAACCTATAGGGGCCAAGAATGTCGCCTCTGTAAGGGAGATAAATTATGATGCCCTTTCAATAGTTTGACCTTGTCTAACTTACTTTCTTGTAATAAACAGGCTCATGGGTACCAAAGGCTCGGGGCACAAGTCATTACATTGGCACCCTACGAAAAGGTGGTCCCAGTAAAACTTTTCCTTAGAAGAGTAGCCCAAACTCTCACCTCTTGGACTATAGAAGGGAGGCTTCAATTCCACATTACATTGCTTCCACGTTTTGATTCCCGTTAACACTTTACTTCGTTTGTCCAAAAGCCTGGGATTTGGCCTAAATAAGAAGAGGTGGGCGTATAATGAAAAATCGGTGAGAAGAAACCCACACAGTCATCACCGGACGTGGCCCCTGGCCCACACCGGCCGTGCGGCTAATCGTGATCGGCATCCAACGGTCATCACCACGGACAACGCTTCCGAACGGCGGGATCTCACGCCGCAATCATGCCAGCAATGGGGCCGTAAGGGCGGAATTTAACACGCGGCTACAGCGGCGGTTGAAGCAAATACCAAACATACTTACAAAAGAAATAAACCAAAAGAACAACAGCGAGTTGAAATTTGTGATATTTTATATTTATCCGTAGATCTTTCATTATTTTGTTGAGGTCGTGGCCTTCGCTTCTTGGCAAGAGAGAAGTTGCGATCGTGGTCTTGATCGGCATTCATTTCGACTACCGTTTCTTCTTTCCAACTCTTTCCCTTTCACTTTCGTGGCCTTGACCGGCATTCATTTCGACTACCGTTTCTTCCTTCCGACTCTTTCAATTTCACTTTCATTGGAAAACGAACTTACTAAAATGACCCTGTAATTAGTAGTCTTCTTGACACTATTTTTAGCCTGGGTAGCCTTGTATGCATTCGATACCATATTTTCAGCTATATGCCATTAATTCTTTTTTTATCAAGAAGATAGACTACCAGTACTGCGGGATGACGAAAAGAAAAGAAAAGAAAAGAAAAAAACATTATTGGTATGCATAAAATATTCTTATGATAGATTCTCTTCTGGATTGGTGGAATTCTTTATATAATAGATAGATAGACAGACAGAGAGAGAGAGAGGGAGGGACAAAGTGAATGTAGCAATGGGGCAAGTGAATGTAGTTGATGTGGGGTAAGAAGTTTGCACATAAATTGGCTAGTGCGGACAGCCGATGGGACCGCTTTGGGCTATGGTTGAGCGACCTTTTTGAGCCGAATGATACTTTATTGAGCTATTCTATCGGCATTTTCGCCCAAGTCTCGCTACAACGAGCTTCGTTTGACCCCTCGGCTTCTTTTGCTGAGTCTTGCTCCTGAACCAAGGTTGCCGAACTTCAATAATCAAGAGTCGCTCGATCGATTATCCCTTATGCCAACATTCGGCCCGCACCGATCATTTCGGACACTAGATCACCATGATCGTGAAAATCTCAGAATAAGCCTCATTACACAAAAATGGGAGCAAGATATAATCTTTTTCCTGATTAGTGAAATCTAAAATCCCACCGATAATATTTACGTCAAAATCGGCCTTATCATTCTTCAAATTTTGCAATTGCACTTGAAAAATCAGGTAACAACATATCATCTTTGCTACCTTTAAACATCATGTAACAACATACTATCTTTGCTACTTTAAACATCATATCTCAGAATCCCTTTGGTACGCACTGAAAAAACCCTTCAGGGATGCCATTACACTCCAGAACCCTCTCTAAAATTTTCATCTCTCCAAATTTTCTTCACATTATCTGTGATCAAGGATCTCACTGATTTCTGCATCGAATGATCTTTTCCAGGGATCACCCACCTCAATCTTTTGTGTGAGGACGCTGTTTTCTAGGTCCACAAGGATTGGAGGGCGCCACTTGGACTCCTACATGCACTACCACGTTGCATTGCTTTCACGTTTTGATTCACGTTAACACTGGACTTCGTTTGTCTAAAAGCCTGGATTTGGCCTAATTATGAAGAGGCATGCATATAATAACGGACGGATATAAAGCTTCACTTCATTTTTAAAAAAAACCATAAAAAAAATCAATTAGAAGAAGCAATTTGGGGTTTTTGAAAATTGTGAAAAAAAGGAATAATTGAATACTTTATTAGATAATCAAGATTTTTAAATAATTTTCAGAACATATTGTACTGCCTTAATTCGTCGCCTTGTCTTGACGGGTACTCCATCTTGGAGACGTGCGGCAAACGTCTCACTGGACGTCGCGCCGGACCCACACGGAAATGCTAACGCTGTCCGATCGGCATCCCAACGGTCATTTAAGACGAGGTCGTCCAATTTTCTCCGGTGCGGCATTTAAGACGCCGTGACACCGGCAATTGGACCAAATACCAAACAGCCTTAGAAAAGAAATGAAACCAAGAGCGGGTCACGAATGCTGGAGTTCGTCGTAGCGGTAGCTTTCATTTTAGGTTTATGTTTTTGAGCCTTTGGACTTTGGAGTGATATTTTATATTTATAAACCTTTTAATATATGAGGCGTGGTCTTCGCTTTGAAAAAGACTTTGTGTATGAAAGATCGTTGCATTAAGCGTGCAGATTAATGGTGCCTTTACATCATCGTGGCGCACTATTAATTCATATGTTCAATGCATGCTTTAGTGCACAAACATTTTTTGTTGCTGCCAAATCACTTGCGACGAGCGTCAGATGAACTGAAATCTCTACAGGCCTTCGAGGATGCATAGAGGCCACCGTCTTCCTTCTAGACCCTACAAAAAAGTCCCGAACCGGTGGTTCCGGTGGGAACCCTCCGATGCCCAAGTCAGTGGTTTGTAGAACAGGAATGTTATGTCAACAGAGCTTGAGAGAAAGAGAGAGATCCCCTTGCATTGAGCTCGGGTCCTGCTCTTATACCTGTCTGAGGGTCCCGTTTACCTCGTTCCGTTGGAACTGTCGAATCTTCAGTTTTTCCGAACGGCAAGTGGTTAAGCCGTTGCTGGATGAGGGCCGCTTACAGCGGTAACTGCTGAACGTGCTAACACTTGCCCGTGATTTCAGTGAGCGAGGTACACGGCAATAGACCTCGAATCACGGGATCTGTTGCATGAGACGGGTCATTGTGCATGCGAAAAAGGCATCAGGTTAGGACCGAAGCCGTTGTTGGGGGCCGACGCTGGAGGCCGACGCTGAAGGCCGACGCTGAAGGTCGACACTGGAGGCCGGCGCCAAAGGTCAGTGCTGGAGGCCGTTACTGAAGGCCGACACTAGAGGTCGACGCTGGAGGCCGTCGCTGGAGGCCGACGCTGGAGGCCGACGCTGGAGGCCGGAGCCAAAGGCCAGCGCTGGAGGCCGGAGCCAAAAGTCGGCACTGGAGTTCTATTTCTGGGTTTTGCTATCACATCATTACACCCCTCGCTGTGAGCATTTAGGGGTGTAATGAGTGTGTTACCTGGTCGAGGTCCCTCTTACCCTCTTTATAGGTGCTTAAAGTTTGTCTGGCTTGACTATTTGAGGCCTTGTAATGATGACCTTGATGGGTGAAGTATCAGAGCTGATGTCTGTGAGGCATGGGGTTCTACCACTTGTCAGAGCATTTAAGGTGATGGCAGCAATGGTAGAGCTTGCTTCCTTTTTGATATTTCAGGACTGCAGGTCTCGTCCCATCAACGATGTGGCCAGTGGGTAGGTGGACCTGGCCAGGAAGTGCCGGGGCGGGGCCGGCCAGGAGATGCCGGGACCGAGAGGGCCGGCCAGGGATGGCCGGGGCCGACTCGACGGGCTTGGAGATGCCGGGGCCGAGAGGGCCGGCCAGGGATGGCCGGGGCCAACTTGGCGGGCTCGGAGATGCCGAGGCCGACAGGGCCGGCCAGGGATGGCCGGGCCGACTCGGCGGGGCCGGCTAGGTTGGACACGCCGGGGGGGGCCGGCTAGGAAAGTGCCGGGGCCGCCTAGCTTGGACACGCCGGGGGCTGGCTAGGAAAATGCCGGGGCCGCCTAGCTTGGACACGCCGGGGCTGGCTAGGAAAATGCCGAGGCCGGCTAGCTTGGACACGCCGGGGCCGGCTAGGTTGCACACGCCGGGGGGGCCGGCTAGGAAAGTGCCGGGCCGCTGGGAGGTGCTGGGTGTCGGCCTTGGAGGCGTCGGCCATGGAGGTGTCGGCCATGGAGCTGTCGGCCTTGGAGCTGTCGGCCATGGAGGTGTCGGCCATGGAGCTATTGACCTTGGAGCTGTCGGCCATGGAGCTATCGGCTTGGAGTTGTAGGCCACGGAGCTGTCGGCCTTGGAGCTATCGGCCTTGGAGCTGTCGGCCTTGGAGCTTAGAGCAATTAGATGTGCGTGGCTTTATGAGGCCATAAATGCTACCATGGCCGAAGGGCCCTTTGGAGGCCAAAGGAGGGCTCCGTCGGTTTCCTTCCTTCACGGTTCTCTAACGGCGTTGGATCAGCCATATCAGATGCCCCCTCGCCCCTGAGACGAAGCGGGCCCACCCCAGCAAGGAGAAAGGGGTGTTACCTCCCAAGTGGCTGATCCCCACCTGACTTTTGGTTTTTATGATGTTTGGATGTGGGTCCCCGTCCACATGCCACGGAGGTAGAGAGCCAGTGAGGCCGCAATGATGCTCCTGAGGCAGAGGGAGCCGTTGAGCCTTTTTCGTAGATGCTTGCCTTTGCGTCGTGTTTGATATCGACGTCGATCCCAAGCTTGAGAGCTTGGGAGCGGATGCCCATCAACTATGAGCTGGGGAGTTGGCTTCTCCCAGCTGTGAGTTGTCTTGGGCTTCTTGATGGCTGAAAGTAACCAGTTATATGTTGCAAGTGTGTAATTTAAACACAGGTATTACTCGATTGGCCGTTGGCCGCTGATATAGAGTTGAGGTCATTGAGGCTGAAATAAAGCCGTTGAGGTTGTAACGAAGCCGCTAAGGCAAAGTTGAGGCCGTTGAGAGCCTTTTGAACCCCGGAGGCTGACCCGAGAGTCGCTGGGATTCGACCATGCTCGGGAGCCTTTAATCCCGGAGGGTGACCAAAGAGTTGAGAGTCGTCAGGTGCCTTTTCACCCCGGAGGGTGACCTGAGGGTGCTTGGACCAAGCTCAGGTGCCTTTTTCTTTAAAAAAATTGGTCTCCTTCTGCAGAGTTGATGACCTGCCCCCCAGGGAACCGTGTTGATTGAAGGGGGGGGGGGGGGGGGGGGGGGGGGGGGGGAACTAGTGCTGAAATCCGAGGGCAGCTGGAATGGAATCCGCAGGAGGTCTTGGGCTTGGATTGCCGACGCGGAGCCGGGCTTGAGTGTGCCGACGGAGCCGGGCTTGGAGGTGCCAACGTGGAGCCGGCTTGAGTGTGCCGACGTGGAGCCGGGCTTGGAGGTACAGACGCGGAGCCGGGCTTGAGTGTCGAGGGGAGACTCGGGCTTGAGTGTGCCGACGCGGAGCCGGGCTTGGAGGTGCCGACGCGGAGCCGGGCTTGAGTGTGCCGACGCGGAGCCGGGCTTGAATTGCCGGTGCGGAACTGGTCTTTTTGTGCCGATCGGAGCCGGTCTTAAGTTGCCGGTGCGGAACCTGTCTTTTTGTGCTGACGCGGAGCCGGTCTTAAGTTGATGGTGTGGAACCGGTCTTTTTGTGCCGACGCGGAGCCAGTCTTAAATTGCCAGTGCGGAACCGGTCTTTTTGTGCCGACGCAGAGCCGGTCTTAAGTTGCCAATGCGGAACCAGTCTTTTTTGCCGATGCAGAGTGGTCTTTGGTCTTTTGAGACGCCAATGCGAGGTTGGTCTTGAATGCTAATGCAGAGTCGGTCTCCCCTGCATGACATTTTTAAGTATCAATGAATGAAATACTGTCTTAAGTGCAGTGTACTTAGCTCTTGCGGCACCCCTGTTTTCCTTCTACAGACTTGAGCGCTCCCGCTGGTGGTCTACCCCTCGGGGAATCAAATTTGTTGAAGTGGAGGTACCGCTGCCCTTACTTGGGCCTCCCTCTGTGTTGCCATCCATAGGAGAGAAGGCTGCTTGGGTGGCGAGTGATGGCTCTCTGAGCTTTAAGTCGTTGGTGAGCTTGAGGATGGTGGACCTCTTGCTGGGAAGATTCCGGGATGAAGGATGGCTGGCCTGAGCAGTGAACCAAGAGCAAGCGGAAGCCTTTGCTCGTTGTTGTGTGGTCTTGAGATGTTGCTTCCGATGCTTCTGCTTAGCTCGCTGAAGGTGCCCCCCAGCATAAGTGGTGAAAGCTTTTTGGATTTTTTTTTTCATCACGACCTTTATGATCCACCATTTTGATTAAAGGGGACGAGGATCTGAAAACTAGCATCGCTGATCTGCCGCCCCCTACCTGGCGTGTCAATGTTGCTGCCAAATCACTTGCGTGAGCGTCGGGTGAGCTGAGATCTCCGCAGGCCTTCGAGGATGCAGAGAGGTTACCGTCTTCCTTCTAGAGCCTGCAAAAAAGTCCCGGACCGGTGGTTCTGGTGGGGACCCTCCGATGCCCAAGTCAGTGGTTTGTAGAACAGGAATGTTATGTCATCAGAGCTTGAGAGAGAGAGAGAGAGAGAGATCCCCTTGCATTGAGCTCGGGTCCTGCTCTTATACCTGTCTGAGGGTCCCGTTTACCTCGTTCCGTTGGAACTTGTTGATCCATTTATTGATTTTGATGATTAATAAAGGAATTGAGTATATTTATTTGTTACTAATGGATTTTATAAGTGTTTCAGGACTTAAATTTATTTGATCAATTTAAAGGAATTAAGAAATGAATTTTGAATCAAATATAAATCAGAGATTTTAAAGTTTTAGAGCTTGGAGTCGACACCTAGAAAATCTGGAGCCGACCCCATGGCCAATTCAATTTTAATCTGATTTTTGATACGATCCGGAGTCGATACCTAGAGTTTTGGAGCGACACTAGAGTTTCGGAGTCGACACTTACAGTGTTGGAGCCGACTCGATGCGGGGACAGAACGCTTATTTTTTTAGCATCATGGAGCCGATACCTACAGTATTCGGGAGCCGGCACCTGACGATGGCAAGCCGACACATACTTTTTCGGAGCCGACTCCTCAACGAACTTGAAATTTCTATTTTTGGTAAAACGATCTGGAGCCGACACCTGAAAAGTTGGAGCCGACTCCAACCTGACTGGGAAAAATTTAAAATGCCAGATCAGCTCTAACGGTAATATTTCCTTTTTACCTAATTTCTAAGGATATATTTTGTTTCCAGGTACACTCCAACGGCTAGTTTCCTTCCCAAAATGGATTAAAAGAAATCTATAAAAAAGGGGAAAAAACACCCGTTTGAAAAAGAGAAAAGAGAGAAAAAAAAGAGAGAGAACGGAAAATAGAAAAATTTAAATCAAAAATCCGAGAAACCCTAAGCCTGAAATCCA
>UESW01000803.1:0-22053 GCA_900491605.1 Calamus simplicifolius | reverse complement strand
AAATGAGTTTTGAACCGTTAGAAAAAGAAGTTCATGTTGTATGCTCAAAAGGATTTCAAAAAGGAATTTTTTACATTATAATCAATTGATGAATTCTTGAAACATGTCTTGAATCCATGAAAACGTTATATTCAAGTCAAATTTATTTTAAATTTAATTGGGACAAGTTTTAAAGTCAATCAGAACAGTTTTCTGATTTTTGTATCGGTCCCGAGCCGACTCATGGGTTTCCGAGTCGACTCCCCAACTTGCCTGAGTTTCTCGAGTCGACCCTTGGCTTTTCAAGAGTCGACCCCTGGAAATTCTTGCGAGCCGACTCCTGTCTGTGCGAGTCGATCCGCTCAAACAAACAGAACCCTATGTTTTTTGAGCACTTCTCGAGTCGACTCCCCATTTTTCTCGAATCGACTCCCGACTTTCAGGAGCCGACACTTGTGTTTTCGCGAGTCGACCCCTCAATGGTTAAAATGTTTCTATTTTTGGTAATCGACCTCGAGCCGACTCCCTCAGAGCTCGAGTCGACTCTGCGAAAATCTGGGCACGATTTTTAACGATGACACATCAGCCCCAACGTAAGATTTTTTGAATAACGGCTATTTTTCCCTGTCTCTAACGGATATATTTTTGCAGATTCTATAAATAGAGGAGTTCTTTTCAAATCAAAAAACGAAAGAAATCAAAAAGAGAGAAAAGAATATCATTTGGAAAGAGAGAAAAACAGAGCATTTTGAAAAATTTTAGCTCAAAGAAGAGTGTTTCAAAAGGAGTGAAATCCAAGAAAGATTCGTCTACTCCTTCTCTTCATTCCACAAAAGTCAGAAGAAAATCCAAGTGCGTTTCAAAAGATCAATCGACGGATTTTCAAAAAGAGGGAAAAGTTTCATCTCAACTCCAAAAGTCTTCATCCATCAAGAATCTAGCTGAGCGTGATTCAACACTTCTAGAGGAGTTGAAGAGAAGAAGGAGAAGCCCAAGCATCCACCATCTGCAAATACAATCAGGCTTTTCTAACCTTTTAATATTTTGTACTTAATTTGTATATCTGCTCAAGGGGAGCACTTTATTGTTCAAACTCTATCATTATTATTTGTTTGCTGATTCAATCTGTGGATTGAATTAGTGGAGGTTGTATACCTCGTTGCAAGCGGGAGTGCTTGTGTTGGGTTAGTTGTAAGCTCAAAGAAAACAACGTGTAGGGTTTTGTGATGGTAAGCCCGAGTTAAAACCAGCTGGGTTCGTTGTACGCCCGTGAAAACAACAAGTTTGAGTTGTGAGCTTGGAAAACAACTCGGCTGTAATCTAGAGAGATTATAGTGTGGTCCCAAGTGAATCTTGGGAGTGGACGTAGGTGCTGGTTGCACCGAACCACTATAAATTATCTTGTGTTTGCCGTGCCTTATTTTCTCTATCTCTATTTCTCTTTATTTGCTTGTGTATTAATTTTAGTTAGCCTCTCACTTGCACATCTTGCTACTTATACTTAAAGTTAAAAAGTCTTAAATTTTTTAAGAACCCAATTCCACCCCCCCCCCTCTTGGGTTGCCATCTGGGCCAACAAGGACCGTCTGTAAGGCACTCTTTGATAGGACCTAGCAGTTCAACACCCTAGCAGCACCAGCACCAGCCCCTACAACCTTTGCTCAAGTTCCCTCTAAATTTTTTGAGAGATAGTTAGAAAGCTTAAAGCCTTATTTGTAGATCATGAAGTCAAGATTAAGAATGAAGTAGAAATTTAACTCTTGGGAATAAGGCAGCTTTACTATTCTTTGGAAGATAAGTTAGTGTGATTGAGTCATCACTAAGTACATCTTCAGATGCCTTGAAGACTGACCTAAAGCTGATATTTGATAAATTAAGGACATAGAAGATGACTCAGACATTTATTCTAAATGTAATGCTGAACTTCAAGAGAAGGTTACTTCTGCTACTTCATTGGCTGAAAAGATGCTAAATGACTTTATGAAGATTCAAGAAAAAGGAATGGGACAGATCTTAGAAGAACCAAAGAGGATTTTGAGATGATTCATTTACCAAGCCAATTCACTCTTATCCAATCCAGTCAATTTCAAGCTTTCTTTATATTTTAGTTTGTAACTAGGACAAATGATATATTTTGATGTAATGATGCATTTTAATGTAATGATGTAATTTGTAGTGACTTTTTTAACATGTTGTACTCAATGAATGTTATATGAAGTCAATCTTGATACTTGAATTTTGATTTAAGCATTGATTTTGATTTGATACTTGAATGTTAAGTCACTCAACTCTTGCATTGATTTTGATTTAAGCATTATCTACCCTCTTCTTAACCTTTTTGTTGATAACAAAAAAGGGGGAGAAAGAGTGATGTATATGCATGGAACTTATATCTATGGAATTAATGTTAAATGGAATTAAAAATGCATAAGGAGAAAGAATGTATATGCATGGAATTTAAATAAATTTAAATAGTTATAATATGCACACATAGGGGGAGCTACCTCATTCATGGGGAGCTTAACTATGAATTTACTTGTTTTCATAATTATGCATTAATTGATTATACATATACTCAATGTTTTTGTCATCACCAAAAAGGGAGAGATTGTTGACCCACTTATTGATTTTGATGATTAACAAAAGCCATGAGTATATTCCTTATGTTTACTAATGAAATTAACAAGTGTTTCAGGAATTTAGAAAGTTAAATATTCAAATGTTATATAAAAATGGGTTTGAATCAGTTTTTAATGATATATGTCAAAGTTCAGAACTTAGAGCTAACACCCACAGTCATTAGAGCCGACTCCAGAGCGTATCGGAACAGTTTGACACTTTCGGCACGGTTTAGAGTCGACACCTAGAAAGTTAGAGCTGACTCTAACCTGAGATACAGTGAACTATTTTTCTGCTTTAGAATTAGACTCGACACCTGTGGATTTAGAGCCGACTCTAACCTGAGAACAGAGACTACATTTTTTTAGAATTTTGCTAGAGCCGACACCTAGAAAATTAGAGCCGACTCCAGCTCATGATGTGTCAACGCCACAGAATCTCAGAGCCAACTCCATGACAAAATTTTTCTTACTATTTTTAAAAACCCGACTTAGAGCTGACACCTTAAAAGTTGGAGCCGACTCCAACCTGTCAGAGTCGATTTTCAAATTTGTCAGAACAGCTCCAACGATCATATTTCTTCACCTACTCTTCAACGGCTCTATTTCTTTGCGTGAGGAACTAATCCAAGTACATTTAAACAGCTTTTTTCATCAAATCATGGATTAAGAGAGATTATAAAAAGGGGTTCCAACCATTCAAAACAGAGAAGAGAAGAAAAAGAGAGAAATCAAGAAATTTCAAAGAGAAAAATCTTTGTGTCAAAGCCTAACTGTTGTAAAGAGATAGAAGAGAAATCCAAAAGCCTTCCAAGATCAAATCCGAAGGATTTCCATCGATTTGAAGAAGAAAAGTGTTGGGGAGATTGTTGAGAATTTGTTGCCCCAATCTAATTGATTTTGATGATTACCAAAAGCCATGAGTATATTAAAAGATGTAATGAGTTTATTTACATGAATTTATTTAGAACAATGAATGAGAATGTTAAAGTATAACTTTAATCAATTTGAAAGTAACTTCAAGCTCCATGTTTAAGCTTTCAAAAAGAAATTTTATACTTCATATTATAATCAATGAGTTTTTGGAACATTTCTTGAATTGATTCCTAATGTCAATTTTATTATATTCAAGTCAAAAAATGATTTAAAATGAATCTGGAACGAATTTCAAGTCAATCAGAAAATTCTCTGATTTTTGATACGTTCCGGAGCCGACTCTAGAGTTTCAGAGTCGACTCCACTCAGAATACAGAAATGACTGTCTGTCTCGAGTCGACCCCTGTGATTTCATGAGTCGACCCCCGATTCTGTCGAGCCGACTCCATGACTGTGTGAGTCGACTCCGCTCAGACACCAGAGGTGTGTTTTTCTGAGCATTTCGCGAGTCGACCCCCAACTTTTCATGAGTCGACCCCCGACTGTCAGGAGTCGACACTTTATTTTTGATGAGTCGACCCTTTGACTTTCTGAGTATTTCTATTTTTGGTATCTCGACTTCGAGCCGACTCGCGGAAAGCAGGAGTCGACTCCAGCAAATCTGGGCGAGATTTTTCGAATGCCAACTCAGCGTCAACGGTAAGATTTTTAATTAACGGCTATTTTTCTTTGTTTCTAACGGCTATATTTTTGCAGAATCTATAAATAGAGAAGCCGTTTTCAAATTAGAATTCAAATCAAAAGAGAGAAAAGAAAAAGAAGAAAAACAGAGCTTCATTTGAAAAAATCCGAGATTCAAAATAGAGTGAAAGAAAAAGTGTGAAATCAAAGGAAGCTCCTTCTGTGCTCAAGCTCAACAATCCAAGGAAGCTTCAGAAGAAAATCCAAGAGCTATTCAAGAGCATCTCAAGTGATTTTCAACACTCAAAGAAAAGAGGAAAAGCTCAAATCAACTCCAACGTACATTCCGTGAAGAATCCGAGCTGAGGCCCGATTCTACACTTCAAAGGAGTTGAGGAAAAGAAGAAAAGAAGAAAAGCTCAAAAGCCAACCAACTGCAAATCAGGCTTTTCTAAACTTTATTCTTATATTTGTTTATCTGCTCATTAAGGAGCTTTGTAACTGAAAAACAATATTTCTATTCTTTGTGTCTAGTTCAATCTGGGGGATTGAACTAGTGGAGGTAGTCTTACCTCGGTACAAGCTTGGTAAAGCTTGTGTTAGGGTTTTTGTGCTGGTGAGCCCTTGAAAACCAGCTGGGTTCGTTGTGATCCCGGGAAAACAACAAGTTTGAGTTGTGAGCTTGTAAAACAACTCTGCTGTAATCAAGGAAGATTATAGTGTGGACCCAAGTGAATCTTGGGAGTGGACGTAGGTGTTGGATACACCGAACCACTATAAAATCTTTGTGTTTGCCGTGCTTTCATTGACTCTTTCTCTATCTCTTTTATTCACTGCACTTTGTATTTACATTGCATTGCCTTCATTCTCTTAAGCAAACTATTTTAAAAGGCTAATTTTTTAAAGAACCCAATTCACCCCCCCCCTCTTGGGTTGTCATCTGGGCCAACAATTGGTATCAGAGCTAGTGCTCATTAGATTTTGATCACACGATCAAGAGCTAAAGATCCAAATGGCAACACAAGTTGGATCATTTGCTGAAGGTCATTCTACGAATAGACCTCCACTGTTTAATGGTTCAAATTATTCTTATTGGAAAGCTAGAATGAGGATATTCATTCAAGCTTCTGATTATGAATTATGGGGTGTTATAATTAATGGACCTAGTACACCCACACATGTTATTGATGGCACTATTGTTCCTAAGCCCGAAAGGGACTGGAATGATAATGATAGGAAGATGGCACAGCTCAATGCTAAGCCATGAATGTCTTATATTGCTCTTTAGACGCTAATGAATTTAATAGAATCTCCACTTGTAATTCCGCAAAGGAGATTTGGGATAGATTAGAGGTTACCCATGAGGGTACCAACCAAGTAAAAGAATCTAAAATTAATATTCTTGTTCATAAATATGAGTTGTTTAGCATGGAACAATCTGAAACCATTGCATGCATGTACACTAGATTTACAGATATTGTAAATGGTTTGAAAAGTCTTGGTAAGACATATACTAACTCAGAACTTGTTCGAAAAATTCTTAGGTCATTACCAAGATCATGGGAAGCAAAAATGACAGCAATCCAAGAAGCAAAGGACCTCAACACTTTACCCTTAGAGGAGCTTCTAGGATCTCTTATGACCCATGAGCTGACTATGAGGCAGCATGTAGAGGAGGACACAAAGAAGAAGAAAGTGATTGCCCTCAAAGCTGCAAAAGAAGAAGAGAGCAGCAGTGATGATGATGATGATGATGAAGAGACTGCTCTCTTAGCTAAGAAATTTAAAAGATTCATGAGGAGAAAGAAACCCTTCCACAAGAAGAAATTTGGAGCAAAGTGGGAAGGAGAAAAGGATAAGAACAAGGACAAGGACAAAGAAAAAGAGAAAGACCCCTTGACTTGCTATGAGTGTAATAAACCGGGGCACTTTAGGAATGAATGTCCTAAATTGAAGAAAGCCTACAAAAAGAAAAAGAAGGCTTATGTGGCGACTTGGAGTGATAGCGAGGAATCTTCTTCCGAAGAAGAAGAACAAAAGGAAGTCGCAAACGTATGTTTTATGGCGGACGACAACGATGAGGTAAGTTCCGATAACCCTTGCGATGAATTTGCTTTTGATGAACTATTTGATGCTTTTAATGAACTTGTTGGGATTTCAAGGTTTTGAAAAAGAAATACAAGATTTTGAAAAATGAAAATTTAACTTTCATTAAAGAAAAGGAAAATCTTAATAATGAAGTTAAGAAACTTAAATCTGAAAATGAAATTTTGGTAAAAGAAAGAATTAATTCCAATGAAAATGATAAACTAAGGAAAGAGGTTGAAAAACATAAGAACATAGTTGATAAGTTTACATTAAGCTCAACTAAATTAGACATGTTATTAAATAGTCAAAAAGCAGTTTTTGACAAAGCCGGATTAGGGTATAACACTTTAAGAAAACAAAAATCACTGAAAAATATTTTTGTGCGTGCTGGCCAAAGTAATTTTACATGCTTTAAATGTAATCAAAAAGGACATAAATCTTATGAATGTAAAATTCTAAAACCTAATAAAAACTTAAATGTTAAAGGAAGAAAATATGGGTTCCGAAAGGAACAATTTTGTTGCTACTAACCATGAAGGACCCAAGAAAGCTTGGGTACCTAAACATAAAGTTTGATATCATTGCAGGAATGTCTTGTGGCCAAGAGATCAAAGAGAAAGTGGTATCTTGATAGTGGCTGCTCAAGACATATGACGGGTGACAAAGAAGAATTCATCACCCTTGAAGAAAAGAAAGGAGGAGTTGTTACATTTGGCGACAATGGCAAAGGCCAAATCTTGGGGTTTGGTAACATTCAAATAACTCCCTCCACATATATTGAAAATGTACTTTATGTTGATGGTTTAAAGCATAACTTAATTAGTATAAGTCAATTATGTGACAAAGGTTTTAAAGTATCATTTGAATCTTCTATATGCACTGTAGCTAATCCCATTGATAATAGCATTGTTTTTATTGGAAATAGAAATGGCAATGTATACTTGATTGACTTAGACAATTTGTCTACTAATAATCATTGCTTAGTTGCTAATAATGCTAATATGAATGAGATTGGTTGGTTGTGGCATCGAAGATTAGGTCATGCAAGCACACACCTAATTTCAAAACTAATTAGAATGGATTTAGTAAAAGGTTACCTAAAATAGATTTTGAAAATAACAAAATATGTGATGCATGTCAGTTTGGAAAACAAACAAGAAGTTCTTTTAAATCTAAAAATGTTGTTTCAACTTCTAGGCCATTAGAGCTACTTCACATGGACCTTTTTGGACCAACTAGAACCACAAGTCTAGGAGGAAAGAAATATGGTCTTGTGATAGTAGATGATTACTCTAGATTCACTTGGGTAATGTTTTTAGCTCACAAAGATGAGACTTTCTCGATATTCATGAAATTCTTCAAGAAAGTAACAAATGAGAAAAACACTACCATAGTGTCTCTAAGAAGTGATCATGGAACTGAATTTGAAAATCACTTATTTGAAAGTTTTTGCAATGAAAATGGTATTAATCATAACTTTTCTGCACCTAGACCCCACAACAAAATGGAGTAGTTGAAAGGAAAAATAGGACTTTAGAAGACATGGCCCGTACCATGCTATGTGAAAGTAAACTCCCGAAATACTTTTGGGCGGAAGCTATTAACACAGCATGTTACATCCTAAATAGAGCCTTAATCAGACCTATTTTAAAGAAAACACCTTATGAATTATGGCATGATAGAAAACCCAACATTAAATATTTTCATGCATTTGGTTGTAAATGTTTTGTTCACAATAATGGTAAAAATAATTTAGGCAAATTTGATGCTAAATCTGATGAAGGAATATTCTTAGGATACTCAACAACTAGTAAAGCATATAGAGTATTTAACAAGAAAACTTTAGTTGTTGAAGAATCCATTCATGTAGTTTTTGATGAATCTTTAGCAACTCGTTCCGAAAAATTTGATGATGAAGAAGATACAAACTTAATTGAAAAAGATCTTGAAAAATTAAATATTGATGTATCTTTAGATCATGAGCAAGACGCTAAAGATAATGATTCACCTAAGGATGATGATACTAACACTAATCATAATGATGTAGATCTACCTAGGGATTGGAGATATGCTTATAGTCACCCTAAGGAATTGATTATAGGTGATCCATCTCAAGGAATAAGAACTAGATCATCTATGAGAAATATTAGTAATCATCTTGCATTTGTATCACAAATTGAACCTAAAACTATTGAAGAAGCTGAAAAAGATAATAATTGGATGTTAGCAATGCAAGAAGAATTAAATCAATTCACTAGAAATAATGTATGGACTTTAGTAGAAAGACCTAAAAATCATTCTGTTATAGGATCAAAATGGATATTTAGAAATAAACTAGATGAAAATGGCATAGTAATTAGAAACAAAGCTAGATTAGTTGCAAAAGGATATAATCAAGAAGAAGGTATTGATTTTGATGAAACCTTTGCACCAGTAGCTAGATTAGAAGCCATTAGACTATTACTTGCATTTGCATGTCACATGAATTTTAACTTATTTCAAATGGATGTAAAAAGTGCTTTTCTAAATGGATTTATAAATGAAGAAGTATATGTAGAACAACCACCAGGTTTTGAAGATCATGAATTTTCAAATCACGTTTTTAAATTGCACAAAGCATTATATGGTTTGAAACAAGCACCTAGAGCTTGGTATGATAGATTAAGTAAATTCTTAATTGAAAATGATTTTATAAGAGGAAATGTTGATAAAACATTATTTTTGAAAAGAAAAGGTAAAGATTTATTAGTAGTTCAAATATATGTTGATGATATCATTTTTGGTGCTACTAACAATCTTCTATGTCAAGAGTTTGCTAAGTTGATGCAGGGCGAATTTGAAATGAGCATGATGGGAGAACTCAACTTCTTCCTTGGACTCCAAATCAAACAAAGCAAAGAGGGAATCTTTATCAACCAAACAAAGTACACAAGAGAAATTCTAAAGAAGTTTGGTATGGAATCAATCAAACCCCTCGGACACCAATGAGTCCTTCATGCAAGCTGGACAAAGATGAAGAAGGTAAGAAGGTTGATCAAAAATATTATCGAGGTATAATCGGATCCCTACTTTACTTAACTGCAAGTAGACCAGACATAATGTTTGCTGTTTGCTTATGTGCTAGATTTCAGTCTGAACCTAAAGAATCACATTTAATTGCTGTTAAAAGAATACTAAGATACTTAAGTGGAACAAAAAATGTAGGTTTATGGTATTCTAGAGACTCAACATTAAACTTAATTGCATACACTGATTCTGATTATGCTGGATGTAAGTTAGATAGAAAAAGCACAAGTGGTGCATGCCAATTCTTAGGAAGTAACTTAATCTCATGGTTTAGCAAAAAGCAAAATTCAGTTGCATTATCAACTACTGAAGCTGAATATGTTGCAGCTGGAAGTTGCTGTGCTCAAATCCTATGGATTAAGCGACAACTTGAAGACTATGGTATCACACTTGATAAAACACCTATAAAATGTGATAACACAAGTGCAATTAATCTAACTAAAAATCCAATTCAACATTCTAGAACAAACACATAGAAATTAGATATCATTTTATAAGAGAACATGTTGCAAATAATGAAATATGTCTTGATTATGTTAATACTGAAGAACAATTAGCAGATATATTTACAAAACCCTTGAGTGAAGAAAGATTCTGTTATCTTAGAGGAGAGTTAGGGATTTGTGATCCATTAGAATGAATTTGAAACCCCTAAGGAAAGTTTATCTAAAATTCTTTCAAATCCTTGATCTTTAAGGAAATCTTATCTAGAATTCATATCTAATTGATCTATTAAAATCCAATGATTATTTTATCAATTTTTAAGATCATTATCCGGACACATTTCAGATTATCTGAAACTTTATGTTTTTTGCTCTGAAATGGTCTCGGAGCCGACTCGGTGAGTATCGGAGTCGACTCCAGGTTTCTACTGAAACTCTTGAGTCGACCCCTTCTCTGCGCGAGTCGACTCCACTTCGGGATAGTTTTCTGTGACTGTCCGGAGTCGACCCCTCGCTTTGCGGGAGCCGACTCGAAGTGGTCCCAGGTCGATTTATCTAGGGCAGAGTCGACTCGCCGTTCATTTCTAACGTCTCAATCTCTCCAAATACTCTCTCCAAAATATTTCCTGACCTTCCAAATCCTCAAAAATCCCTAATTAACCCTTCCAATAGATCAATGGCCCCTAAAACTCGAGGATCTAACCTTGGTGCGGCCGGAGTAAAGAGGAAGAGAGCGGTGAGGAAGACCGTGAGGCGTCCTGTTCGTGAGCCTTCACCGAGCTTGGATTCAACCTCATCTCTTCGACTCCTAGTGCTTCTCCATCTACGGCTCCATCACAGGTAGATAGACTTGCCGATAGAGTGATAACTACGGGAGGAAAGTAGATTTTGAATTGTTTGAAGCTGAGGGATTTTTTGGGAAGGCAGTTGATTGAGATGGGTTGGGAAAAGATTTGCTCTTTAGATTGTCCTACCTACCCAGCTCTTGTCAAGGAATTTTATAAGAATCTATCTAGAGGAGATAATGGACTTGTAAGCATTGTGAGAGGAAATAGAATTTCAGTGACAGTGGATTTGCTTTCTAGATTATTGAATCTTCCAGTGTCAGGAACATCTACATTTTCTTCTGAAGACAGAAGCCCAGCTCTTTCTAGACTGCTTAACAGGGAGATTGTCGGTTTTGAGGAAGTTTTTGCTAATCAGTTATCCTTAGAATTGAGACTTCTCCACAACATCTGTAGTAGAATCCTTTTCCCCAAGATTGGGAGGTTTGATTATGTGTCAGAAAGAGATTTTTGTAATGGATGCAATTGTGACGGGTAAACCCATTAACCTTCCTAGTATGATTTATGGTATATTGCCGACTGTGGAGGTAAGAGAAAATCAAGTTTACCCTACGGCATGATTCTTACCAAAATATTTCAAGCCAAGGGATTGTCATTTCAGATAGTGAGCCTATGAGGAACTTAAGACACACAGATTTTTACAGTTTGGCCACTATACAAAGAATGGGTTTTGTGAAGAGAAATGGAGATGGGAAAGGAAAGGTTTGATGGATGATAGAGCCGTGGACACTGAGGCACCGGGACCATCAGTCAGACATTCTTCGCCTGTTCCTCCGAGCTCTCCTATTCCTGCTCCTGCCCCTACCCCTGCTCCGTTGTTTGATCATGCATCATCTTCATCTGTTGGCTTCACAGAACTTCAGTTAAGGCAGCTTAAAGGCCTTCTTGATGATCAGTCAGATAAGTTAAAATCAGAGTTTGAAAACAAGTTTATGAATCTCAAGGAAACTCTTTACTCTTTGGATGACCGGATCACCAAGATAGAATCAACCCTTAGCAATTCATCTGAGTCTTTAAGTGGAGACCTAAAGAACATATTTGAAGAACTTAAAGACGTCTGCGGAGATGGTGAAACATATGCTAAATGCAATGCTGAACTCCAAGATAAAATTTTGACTGCTTGCACTTTGTTGATGAGAGACTGAAGGACTATGTGAAGATACAAACAGATGGAATGAAAAATATAATAGATCATTTGACTAGGATTGTAAGGACTCACTTTTGATGTATTAGATACTTAGTCCTTACAATGTAATGAAGTTTATATTATGTTTTACACTTTTATACTTTGATGTAATGAAAAGTCTATTTTGAATGTCAATGTAATCTGAGTCAATGTATTTCTTCCTTTTATCAATGAATGAATGATTTTGTTAAATCAATCTTGAATGAATGAATGAATGATTATGTTTGATGCATCTCTACCTTTTTGTTGATAACAAAAAAGGGGGAGAGTTTTATAGTTTTATAACTGTATATGCATATGGGAGAAATTGATTAATCAAATGATATTAAAATGATTGAATGAATGAGATAAATAATTGAATGAATGGGATATTTATTTGAGTTTCATAGGGGGAGCTACCTCATTCAGGGGGAGCCTAAGCCTAACTATGAAAATAAAATAAATTCTCTAATCAATCATGCATAAACTCAATGTTTTTGTCATCATCAAAAAGGGGAGATTGTTGGGGAGATTGTTGAGAATTTGTTGCCCCAATCTTATTGATTTTGATGATTACCAAAAGCCATGAGTATATTAAAAGATGTAATGAGTTTATTTACATGAGAACAATGAATGAGAATGTTAAAGTATAACTTTAATCAATTTGAAAGTAACTTCAAGCTCCATGTTTAAGCTTTCAAAAAGAAATTTTATACTTCATTATAATCAATGAGTTTTTGGAACATTTCTTGAATTGATTCCTAATGACAATTTTATTATATTCAAGTCAAAAAATTGATTTAAAATGAATCTGGAACGAATTTCAAGTCAATCAGAAAATTCTCTGATTTTTGATACGTTCCGGAGCCGACTCTAGAGTTTCAGAGTCGACTCCACTCAGAATACAGAAATGACTGTCTGTCTCGAGTCGACCCTGTGATTTCATGAGTCGACCCCCGATTCTGTCGAGCCGACTCCATGACTGTGTGAGTCGACTCCGCTCAGACACCAGAGGTGTGTTTTTCTGAGCATTTCGCGAGTCGACCCCCAACTTTTCATGAGTCGACCCCCGACTGTCAGGAGTCGACACTTTATTTTTGATGAGTCGACCCTTTGACTTTCTGAGTATTTCTATTTTTGGTATCACGACTTCGAGCCGACTCGCGGAAAGCAGGAGTCGACTCCAGCAAATCTGGGCGAGATTTTTCGAATGCCAACTCAGCGTCAACGGTAAGATTTTTAATTAACGGCTATTTTTCTTTGTTTCTAACGGCTATATTTTTGCAGAATCTATAAATAGAGAAGCCGTTTTCAAATCAAAAAGAAGAGAATAGAATTCAAATCAAAAGAGAGAAAAAAAAGAAAAACAGAGCTTCATTTGAAAAAATCCGTGATTCAAAATAGAGTGAAAGAAAAAGTGTGAAATCAAAGGAAGCTCCTTCTGTGCTCAAGCTCAACAATCCAAGGAAGCTTCAGAAGAAAATCCAAGAGCTATTCAAGAGCATCTCAAGTGATTTTCAACACTCAAAGAAAAGAGGAAAAGCTCAAATCAACTCCAACGTACATTCCGTGAAGAATCCGAGCTGAGGCCCGATTCTACACTTCAAAGGAGTTGAGGAAAAGAAGAAAAGAAGAAAAGCTCAAAAGCCAACCAACTGCAAATCAGGCTTTTCTAAACTTTATTCTTATATTTGTTTATCTGCTCATTAAGGAGCTTTGTAACTGAAAAACAATATTTCTATTCTTTGTGTCTAGTTCAATCTGGGGGATTGAACTAGTTGAGGTAGTCTTACCTCGGTACAAGCTTGGTAAAGCTTGTGTTAGGGTTTTTGTGCTGGTGAGCCCTTGAAAACCAGCTGGGTTCGTTGTGATCCCGGAAAAACAACAAGTTTGAGTTGTGAGCTTGTAAAACAACTCTGCTGTAATCAAGGAAGATTATAGTGTGGACCCAAGTGAATCTTGGGAGTGGACGTAGGTGTTGGATACACCGAACCACTATAAAATCTTTGTGTTTGCCGTGCTTTCATTGACTCTTTCTCTATCTCTGTTTTATTCACTGCACTTTGTATTCACATTGCATTTGCCTTCATTCTTCTTAAGCAAACTATTTTAAAAGGCTAATTTTTTAAAGAACCCAATTCACCCCCCCCCCCTCTTGGGTTGTCATCTGGGCCAACAAAAAGCAAGAGCCCTAAATCTTCAACCTTCTCTTCATCGAGCCTTTTTCAAGAATCTGAGTTCAAGCTTTGATAGTTCATTCAGAAAAGAAGAGGAAAAGAAGAAAAGAAGAAAAGCACAACTTCAAATAGCTTCAAATTAGGCTTTTCTATTCTCATTTTACTTATATTGTTTATTTGCTCATTTGAAGAGCTTTTAATTGCTGTAAACATCTATTTGAGTTATTTATTCTCTGATTCAATTAGGGGGACTGAATCAGTTGAGGTAGTTGACCTCGGACAAGCTAAGATTAGCTTGTTTTAGGTTTTGTGCTGGTAAACCTGTGAAAACCTACTGGGTTCATTGTGACCCCGGTGTAAAACAACAAGTTCAAGTTGTGATCTTGCAAAACAACTCAATTGTAATCAGGGTGATTATAGTATGGACCTAAGAGTTGCTTGAGAGTGGATGTAGGTGTAGCTAACACCGAACCACTATCAACCTTGTGTGTTTGTCGTGCTTATCTTTCTCTCTCTCTCTTCTTTTACATTGTGCTCAACATTTATTGCATCACTTCACTTGTGCACATTTATCTTGTGAAATTATTTTTAAGTGTAAAATTTTTTAAAGAACCCAATTCATCCCTCCCCCCTCTTGGGTTGCCATCTGGGCCATCAGGTATACGACTATGTGCTTGGCATCTTCTTGGAGATCATCATTTGTTTATACTTAACTATCATTTATGTTGCTAAATCTTAAAAATGAATGTAGGTTGCTTTGAGATTAAGGAATCCAGTAACAGAATTTTTGATACGCTGAGGTGGATATCTCATGGACCCCGACCTCAAGTGATAAGATATGATGGATATCTTATAAATGGAGTTCAATTTCATACCCAAAAATATAATAGTACCAGATGTGTTTAGAATAGTGGTGTCACCTTAACTGCTAAAATAATGCAAGTGTCTAGCTCGAAGGACAAAAACCCGATAATTTCAAACATGTCCTTTTATGGGATTCTTCATGATATATGGAACTTGATTAAATTGAATTTAAGGTGGTAGTTTTTAAGTGTCAATGGGTTGAGAGCTCTAGTGGAGTTAAAGAAGTCGAAGATGGATGCACATTGGTTGATCTTACCAAAATTAGACATAAGTTAGATTCTTTATTTTGTCTACTCATGCCCAACAAGTATTTTATGTAGAAGATGGAAATGATCCAGCTTGATCGATTGTAGTTCCAAACTCAAGGCACATGTTTAATGGTTATTCAAATGATGATGAGTTAGGTGATACAGTAATATTATGTTATCAGATCATTGCCTAATATACAGTCTTTTGATATTATAGATGATTCTCATCTACCTTATGTGCGAGATGATAGTGAGGGTACTTGGATTGCCAATAATTAACATGAAATGGCAATAGCTTTGTTAATCGTATATTCGCTTGTTTTTTATTATTTTAATGTATTTATTTTTATATATTATAATTTTTGTTAAAATAATGATAATTTACTCTTATTGTACAGGTTGCTAACTGCAAATGAAGAACCTACATCAAGCGCAGAAAAGGTCAAAAGAAAAAGGGGTCTAACAACTACGCCTAGAGTAGTAAAAGCTAGGTCTCATGGAGAAGTTAAGGAGGTGACTTACAATAGAAGAGGACAATCTTTAGGGGAGGTTAATGAAAAATGCAAAGTTATCTAGATGTTATTGCCAGAACCACTGTGCCTATTAATTTCAAAAATTGGCTTTCAGTTCCTGAAGAACTAAAAATAAAATTTGGATTCAAATAAAGGTGAGTTTTTTCTTAATTTTTTAAATTAAATTTTGATTTTATTAGTATGCTCCTATGTATTTCTATATTTTTGTAGAAAGCTTATAATGTGCCAGTTGAAGGAAAGAATATATTTTGTCATATGCTTGTACAAAATAGAGCAATTTAAGTTTAAGTTGAGGATAAATTCTTGAATCCATTGGAGGATAGGCGACCCTTATTTGACAACCCTCCTAAGAACTACCCATTCATAAAAAAAGATGCTTGGAATGCCTTTGTCAGTATAGTTCTCTAAATTTTAGGAATGAAGTAGGTTGCAAAGTGAAAGAGCAAAAAGCAATGAGTATCAACATCATTCATCTAGGCATGGATTTGTTAATATGAAGAAAAGATAGTAAGTGTTGAATATTTAGTTCTACATTGTTGAATAATTATTAGCTAATTTTTTATTAATATATTTTTATCTAATAATTATAGAAAAAAGAGATGGGTATTGATGAAGACATTGGACGAAGTATTGTATGGAAAGTTGTTTATTCAAAAGGTGATGGTTCTGAAAGTGAAGTTATCCAAGAAGTCATACAAAGATTGTAAATAAATATGTTATTGTTCATTTAATAACTAATTATAAATTCTTTTATAACTTCCTAATGTATGGTTCATTTTGTCTACATATCAGGATAAATATACAATGAAAGTGAAAGATGGATTAATACAAGAATCGGAACAAAAAGACATATTAGGAATGACATTAGGAAATCCCGAACATGGTGGTCGAGTAAGGGGTGTTGGAGGCATGGTTACCCCTAAAACCTATTTTAATCTTTCGAAAAGAACAAAAACAAGCGAACTCTTACAACATTTGTTAGAAGAACGAAAAAAAACTGAACCAACAACAAAGAGAAGATGCTGAGGAAAGAAAATCATTACTTGATCAGCTACGTCAACTTCATGAAGAAAATACAAAGTTGAGAGAAATTCTAAAAATTGCTGCAAGTGCTCAATATGTTTCAGACAAAGGTAGCTGCTACTCAGTCAAAAAACTGCATCCAAATAAAGCCATTGCTGATTCTGATACACAAAATGATGAAAGTATAGAATTTATTGCCATTGGACAAAGAAACATGCAAAAGGTATGTTAATATTTACTTATTTGTAGCATTTTATTTAAATTCATAGCACTTATATTTTCTAATGTTATTGCTTTGAAGGAAAAATCATGCAAATTGGCAGTAGGATCTATTAATAATATAATTGGATATGGTACAGTGATTGAGAATATAGCACCAAACTCTGTTGTACATGGAGTTCCTTTGGGTATTCATAATTATCGTATATCTATTGATGTTTGTTTTGACGATGATGCTCTCCTTCCAATATCAATTGATGATGATCTAGTAAAAGTTAAAGATTTTGTTGGTTCTCATATTGCATGGCCTCGATCATTAGTTATTGATGATCAAGTCAAGGTATCTAAAACCTTTTCAAGGTATCTAAAACCTTTTAACTTATCTATAAATTTATGATTAATTTATATTGATAAACTATTTGTTATGTAACATATCTGAATTGAATTTCATTATTTTGAATATGCTAAGATTGTCCTACAAAAGTTATAGATAGAAAACAAAGAAAAAGGTCCATGGAGTTTATCATATTTAAAGAATCACATTGTAAAAAGTTTGGAAGATACAAATATAATAATTGTGGTATAGAATGTTGGTGTCTTTGATCATGAATGGGTCTGTTATATTATTCGAGAAGATATCGATAACTTTTGCTCAATGGAGAAGATTATTTCTAGTTGTATTATGCTATATATGAGTAATAAGATATTTTATAATTTTTGTGTTTTATATGCAATTACTATATGTTACAAGTTTCTAATAAAAACTGTGGGATTAAATAATTTGATTTGTGTAGCTATTTATACAACCAACTCAAAAAATCAAACAGCTCAACATGTATCGCTTCATAGACCCTGGACAGATCTCTGTACACTCTGGATCGGCTGAAGCACGATCAGGTTTGATTGCTAAAAGATTAGAGCATTGTTATATGGATTAATTGTTTCTAGCTTCTTATAACTCTAGGTAAGTGGTTTTTTAATAAAAAATTAATACTTTTAATATTAAGTTATTGATTATTGTTATTATGTTTATGAAAGGATCACTGGTCCTTGGTGGTTATTGACCTTCATGGGGACAAAGTGTATTTTTGTGATTCTATTGGATGTTTAGTGAAAAAAGAATTGAAAGGTGTTATTAATACTTAAGTATTTATTTCTTTTTAATTTTATAATAATTTGTCTGGATTATATCATTTGAGTCTCACACTATTATTATACTTTGTTAAATTAGTGCACTCAAAATATACAATGCTAAAGCTGATCAAGTTGCAAGAAAAATACTTACTTGGGAGTCAATTAATATATATTGAGTTGCACATTCTTTTTAATAATTCATAAAATTCAATCTTATTTGTTTGAATCTTATAAAAAATTTTAAATTCATTTTTCAAGTGTCCTAACTAAACATCAGGTGTTGAATATGGCTATTATATCATCATGTATATGAAGGAGATCATTGAGAATCATATCATTTCAATCGATAAAAAGGTAGGTTATTATTGCGTACATGATTCATATAAGTAGTACTTTTATGGTTTTAGATTTTTATGTCATGTGTTATTTAGTTCTCTTTTTCTGAGTAACTTTGTGAAAAGGTATGTTATTATTGCATACATGATTCATATAAGTAGTATTTTTTAGGGTTTTAAATTTTTGTATCATGTGTTATTTAGTGCTATTTTCTGAGTAACTTATGTATATATGTAGTTTGGCGAAAAAAAACTTATAAACAAGAAAGATCGACATTATGCGTAAAGAATGGGTCGAGTACTTGCAAGGTTTCATTAGAAGAAATGTTATGGAAACATTTATTGAAGTTTGGATTATCTGAAAATGTTATGGATATTTGTATGACAGTATTGAATATTTTAATTCAATGTATTTGAGGTTTTTTGGAATTAAAAGTATATATTTGTATGACAGTATTGGATATTTCAATTCAATATTTTTAAGATTTTTTTAGAATTAAAAGTATATGTTTGTATGACATGATTGGATATTGTACTACGTTTTCAATATAAAAACATAGTCTAAATGTACATAATAGACTATATTTTTTGATGTAAAAGTAGTCTAAATGTATTTAAAGACTACATTTTTTTCCTTTTAACTACAGTTTTTGATAAAAATGTAGTCTAAATATATTTAAAGACTACGTTTTATTGACTTTTAACTATATTTCTAATAAAAACGTAGTCTAAATGTATTTAAAGACTATGTTTTTTGACTTTTAACTATAATTTCTGATAAAAATGTAGTCTAAATGTATTTAAAGACTACGTTTTATTAACTTTTAACTATATTTTTTGATAAAAACATAGTCTAAATATATTTAAAGACTACATTTTTGACTTTTAAATTTAATTTTTGATAAAAATGTAGTCTTTTTTACAGTTATAGACTACATTTTCTGATAAACATAGTCTAAATATATTTAAAGACAACGTTTTTTTAACTTTTAACTACATCTACAAACGTAGTCTAAATGAAGGACTTTTAAGTACACTCACACTTTTAACTACACTCATCTAGACTACAGTTTAAAAAACATAGTCTATATATAAAAGACTACGTTTTTTAGACGTAGTCTAATTAAAAAATCATTGCAGTGTTAGTGATTGTGAATCACTACCAACTTGTGAATCTTGCCTTCTTGAAAAAAATGATGAAATTACTTTTTATTGGAAAAGATGAAGAGCCATTGAGATTCTAAGTCTGGTACATACTGATGTATGTGGACCAATGAACACCAGCGCCATGGGTGGGTATTACTATTTTATTACGTTTATAGATGATCTTTCAAGATTCGGTTATGTGTACTTAATGAGACATAAATCTGAGTCATTTGAAATGTTCAAACGATATCGTAGTGAAGTAGAAAAATAAATTGAAAAGAGTATTAAAACCCTTCAATCTGATCGAGGAGGAGAATACCTTTCTAGTGAGTTTCTAACTTATCTAGAAGAGAATGAGATTCTCTCTCAATAGACACCTTCGGGGACACCCCAGTTAAATGGAGTGTCTGAAAGGAGGAATCGAACTCTGTTGGACAGGTTCAATCCATGATGGGCCTTGCAAGTCTGCCAATCTCTTTTTGGGGATATGCTTTAGAATCAGCATGTTATATTCTTAATATGGTTCGAGTAAGTCTATTGATAAAACCCATATGAGATATGAACAAGACGTAAGCCGGTACTCTCACACCTTCGGGTCTGGGGGTGTCCAGCTTAAGTCAGATGTTTAAAGATAGACAAACTTTGTCCTAGATCTGATAGGTGTCTATTTGTTGGGTATCCCAAAGAAACCAAAGGGTATTACTTCTATCATCCTGATGAACAAAAATTGTTCATCGGTCTTAGGGCCATTTTTTAGAAAAGAAGTTCCTTAATGAAGGAACTAGAGCCACTAAAGTTGAACTCAGTGAAGTTCAACAGGTAGAAAACCGACACACTTAAATTACAACATAGAAATGGTTTTGACTAGATCAAACCTAGAGTCCATACAGGAACCACTACAAGAAAATACTGAAATAGCGACGCATAATTGCGTCGCTAAATTGCGACCACTTTGCGACGCCTTTGTGACAACAAAATATTGCGATGCATTAGCGACTCATTAGCGACTCAATTAACCAAAAAATCAAAAAAAATTAAATTTTTAATATTGCGACGCAAATATTGCGTCGCAATATTTTTAAATTAATTTTTTATGAAATAAATATCAATAAAATATTGCGATGCAATATTTGCGTCGCAATGTTTTTAACAGAATTAAATATTTTAAATAGCGACGCATTCGCGACGCAATAAAATAGATAATTAGAAAAATTATTTTTAATTTAGCGACGCACCAATTGCGTCGCAAATAATTGAAATGAAATTAAATTTTATAAAATCTAATTATTGGAAAAAAATATTGCGACGCATCATAGTGTGTCGCAATGTTTTTAAAAGAATTAAATATATTAAATAGCGACGCATTAGCGACGCAATAAACTAGAAAATAAGAAAAATTATTTTTAATTTAGCGACGCAACAAATGCGTCGCAAATAATTTAAATAAAATTATATTGTTTAAAGTACAAATAGTTTACAAAATATTGCGATGCATAACAGTGCGTCGCAATATTTGAAAGAATTAAATATTTTAAATAGCGACGCCTTAGCGACGCAATAAAATTGGAAAATAGAAAAATTATTTTTAATTTAGCGATGCAACAATTGCGTCGCAAATAATTTAAATGGAATTATATTTTTTATAGTATTAATATTTTAAAAAATATTGCGACGCCAACCAGTGCGTCGCAATATTTTGAAAAGAATTAATATTTTAAATAGCGACGCCTTAGCGACGCAATAAACTAGAAAAATAGAAAAATTATTTTTAATTTAGCGATGAAACAATTACATCGCAAATAATTTAAATGGAATTATATTTTTTTTATAGTATTAATATTTTAAAAAAGATTGCGACGCCATCCAGTGCGTCGCAATATTTTAGAAAAAAATTAAATATTTTAAATAGCGACGCATTAGCAACGCAATAAACCAAAAAATAAATTAAAATTATTTTTAATTTAGCGACGCAATAACTGCGTCGCAATTATTTTAAATAAATAAATTAAATTTTATAAATTATAAATATGAGAAAAAATAATTACGACGTAACACAGTGAGTTGCAATGTTTTTAAAAAAATTAATTATGTTAAATAGCGACGCATTAGCGATGTAATAAGCCAAAATATTAATTAGGAAAATTATGTTTAATATAGCGACGTACTTGTTGCATCATAATTATTAGAATTAAAGTTAATTTTTTATATATTATAATTATCATATTAAAAAAATACGATGCAACCCTTTGCGTCGTTATATATTTAAAAAAATTAATTATGTTAAATAGCGATCGGTCCAAAATCGATCGTGACCGATCAGAATAAGGGCTTGGATCGATCGCAACCCTCGGATCGTCATCGATCGGACCGATCGCCACGTTTCGAGATCGGTCGTGGCCGATCGGGATCAGGGCTTGGATCGATCGCAACCGTTGGATCGTCGCCGATCTCGGACGGATCGCCACGGTCCGAGATCGGTCATGGCCGATCGGGATCAGGGCTTGGATCGATCGCAACCGTCGGATCTTTGCCGATCGGACCGATTGCCGCGGTCCGCGATCGGTCGTCGCCAATCAGGATCAGGGCTTGGATCGATCGCAACCGTGGATCGTC
>UESW01000802.1:0-22066 GCA_900491605.1 Calamus simplicifolius | reverse complement strand
CTCTAGGTCAGTTGGATTGCTCTAAGATGAATTAAGTTCAATATCGAGTGATGATGCATGATCAGGTTAGATCAAACATTGATCAAGTCTAATTTTGAGTGTTGCTCCAAGATTAGGGTAGGCTCGATGAAATAATGATAATACCCAAATCAAGTTTAATCGAGAGCGTTGCACTGAGATTGGGTTTGATCAAACATAGATTAAAACCGAATCAGATCAAATCTAAAGCGTTGCCCTAAAATCGGGTTTGATAAAACAACAAACCTAAATCAAGTCTATTTTAGAGTGTTGCTTTAATATCGGGTTAGTTTAAACCAAGATGGAGCCCAAATTAAATTTAATAATATGAAGCATTGCTTCGAGATCAAGTTAGATCAACTATGATCGAACCTGAATCAAGTTAAATTAGGAGCATTGTTTCCAAGATCAAGTTAGATCAACCCGAATCGAGTTCAATTTAGGGTGTCACTCCATGATTAGTTTAGATCAATAAGATCAAACCCGAATCAATTTCAATCTAAAACATTATAATATGATCAGCCTAGATCGAACTTTGATCTCTTTTCAATCAACTCTAATCATGAATGTTGCTTCAAGATTGGGTTAATGAAACTTAAATCAAACCCGAATCAAGTTTGATCTAGAGCATTGCTTTAAATCAAAATCAAACTAAAATCAAGTTCAATCGAAGCATTACTCCATGATTGGACTAGATCTAACCTACATCAAGCTAAATGAAGTTCAATCTGGAGCGTTGCTACAAGATCTGGCCAAATCAAGGCTAAATCAATTTGAATTTGGAATGTTGCTCTAAGTTCGGATTGGATCAAACTTAGATCAAACATGAGTCAAGTCCAATTGGAAGTAATGCTCCAAGATCGGGTCGAGCCAAACTTAGATCAAATTCCAAATAAGTCCAAACTTAGATCAAATTAGTTGATCCACATGAATCAAGTCTAATTCACAGCACTGCTCCAAGAAAAGGTTTTGGATTAATATAGATCAAACCCAAATCAAGTCAAATCGAGAGCGTTGCTCGAGGATAGAGTTGATCAAACTTATATCAAACCCGAATCAAGTCCAATCTGGATTCTATTATTTGATCGAATTCAATCAAACTTCGATCAAACCCCAATCAAGTTCAATTTAAGGGTGGATTAAACTCAAATCAAACCCGAAACAAATCAATATGTAACATTCTCTAGGATCGGATTCGTCTATACTTGATCAAATCGGAATTAAGTTCAATATCGAGCCTTGATCTTAGATCAAGCTTGATCAAAGCAAGATCAAAACCCAAATCAAGTCCAACGTAGAGCATTCCTCAAAGATCGTATTGGATCAAACTTATATCAATCTTGATCGAATTAAGTGAAATATGTTGTTGCATTCCTCCAAGATTGATTTGGTTCAGACTCAAATCAAATATGAATCAAATGCAATTTAAATGCATTATTCCAAGATAAGGTTGGATCAAACTTAGGTCAAACCCAAATAAAGTTTGATATGGAGCATTTCTCTAAGGTCGGGTTGGATTGCTCTAAGATGAATCAAGTTCAATATGGAGTGATGCTGCATGATCAGGTTAGATCAAACATTGATCAAGTCCAATTTTGAGTGTTGCTCCAAGATTAGGGTAGGCTCGATGAAATAATAATAATACCCAAATCAAGTTTAATCGAGAGCGTTGCACTGAGATTGGGTTTGATCAAACATATATTAAAACCGGATCAGATCAAATCTAAAGCGTTGCCCTAAAATCGGGTTTGATAAAACAACAAACCTAAATCAAGTCTATTTTAGAGTGTTGCTTCAAGATCGGGTTAGTTTAAACCAAGATGGAGCCCAAATTAAGTATAATAATATGAAGCATTGCTTCGAGATCAAGTTAAATCAAACTATGATCGAACCTGAATCAAGTTAAATTAGGAGCATTGCTCCAAGATCAAGTTAGATCAAACCCGAATCGAGTTCAATTTAGAGTGTCACTCCATGATTAGTTTAGATCAAACCTGAATCAATTTCAATCTAAAACATTATAATATGATCAGCCTAGATCAAACTTGATCTCTTTTCAATCAACTCCAATCATGAATGTTGCTTCAGGATTGGGTTAATGAAACTTAAATCAAACCCGAATCAAGTTCGATCTAGAGCATTGCTTTAAATCAAACTAAAATCAAGTTCAATCGAACCATTACTCCATGATTGGACTAGATCTAACCTACATCAAGCTAAATGAAGTTCAATCTGGAGCGTTGCTACAAGATCGGGCCAAATCAAGGCTAAATCAATTTGAATTTGGAATGTTGCTCTAAGTTCGGATTGGATCAAACTTAGATCAAACATGAGTCAAGTCCAATTGGAAGTGATGCTCCAAGATCGGGTCGAGCCAAACTTAGATCAAATTCCAAAATAAGTCCAATCCAATGCATTGCAACAAGACCAGGTTAGATCAAATTAGTTGATCCACATGAATCAAGTCTAATTCGCAGCACTGCTCCAAGAAAAGGTTTTTGGATTAATATAGATCAAACCCAAATCAAGTCAAATCGAGAGCGTTGCTCGAGGATAGAGTTGATCAAACTTATATCAAACCCGAATCAAGTCCAATCTGGATTCTATTATTTGATCGAATTCAATCAAACTTCGATCAAACCCCAATCAAGTTCAATTTAAGGGTGGATTAAACTCAAATCAAACCCGGAACAAATCAAATATGTAACATTTCTCTAGGATCGGATTCGTCTATACTTTGATCAAATCGGAATTAAGTTCAATATCGAGCCTTGATCTTAGATCGAGCTTGATCAAAGCAAGATCAAAACCCAAATCAAGTCCAACGTAGAGCATTCCTCAAAGATCGTATTGGATCAAACTTATATCAATCTCGATCGAATTAAGTGAAATATGTTGTTGCATTCCTCCAAGATTGATTTGGTTCAGACTCAAATCAAATATGAATCAAATGCAATTTAAATGCATTGTTCCAAGATAAGGTTGGATCAAACTTAGGTCAAACCCAAATAAAGTTTGATATGGAGCATTTCTCTAAGGTCGGGTTGGATTGCTCTAAGATGAATCAAGTTCAATATGGAGTGATGCTGCATGGTTAGATCAAACATTGATCAAGTCCAATTTTGAGTGTTGCTCCAAGATTAGGGTAGGCTCGATGAAATAATAATAATACCCAAATCAAGTTTAATCGAGAGCGTTGCACTGAGATTGGGTTTGATCAAACATATATTAAAACCGGATCAGATCAAATCTAAAGCGTTGCCCTAAAATCGGGTTTGATAAAACAACAAACCTAAATCAAGTCTATTTTAGAGTGTTGCTTCAAGATCGGGTTAGTTTAAACCAAGATGGAGCCCAAATTAAGTATAATAATATGAAGCATTGCTTCGAGATCAAGTTAAATCAAACTATGATCGAACCTGAATCAAGTTAAATTAGGAGCATTGCTCCAAGATCAAGTTAGATCAAACCCGAATCGAGTTCAATTTAGAGTGTCACTCCATGATTAGTTTAGATCAAACCTGAATCAATTTCAATCTAAAACATTATAATATGATCAGCCTAGATCAAACTTTGATCTCTTTTCAATCAACTCCAATCATGAATGTTGCTTCAGGATTGGGTTAATGAAACACAAATCAAACCCGAATCAAGTTCGATCTAGAGCATTGCTTTAAATCAAACTAAAATCAAGTTCAATCGAACCATTACTCCATGATTGGACTAGATCTAACCTACATCAAGCTAAATGAAGTTCAATCTGGAGCGTTGCTACAAGATCGGGCCAAATCAAGGGCTAAATCAATTTGAATTTGGAATGTTGCTCTAAGTTCGGATTGGATCAAACTTAGATCAAACCTGAGTCAAGTCCAATTGGAAGTGATGCTCCAAGATCGGGTCGAGCCAAACTTATATCAAATTCCAAAATAAGTCCAATCCAAAGCATTGCAATAAGACCAGGTTAGATCAAATTAGATCCACATGAATCAAGTCTAATTTGCAGCACTGCTCTAAGAAAAGGTTGTTGGATTAATATAGATCAAACCCAAATCAAGTCAAATCGAGAGCGTTGCTCGAGGATCGAATTGGATCAAACTTATATCAAACCCGAATCAAGTCTAATCTGGAATCTATTGTTAGATCGAATTCAATCAAACTTCGATCAAACCCCAATCAAGTTCAATTTAAAGCATTGCTCTAAGATAAGGGTGGATTAAACTCAAATAAAACCTGGAACAAATCAAATATGTAACATTGCTCTAGGATCTGATTCGACTAAACTTTGATCAAATCGGAATTAAGTTCAATATCGAGCCTTGATCTTAGATCGAGCTTGTTCAAAGCAAGATCAAAACCCAAATCAAGTCCAGTGTAGAGCATTCCTCAAAGATCGTATTGGATCAAACTTATATCAATCTCGATCGAATTAAGTGAAATATGTTGCATTCCTCCAAGATTGATTTGGTTTAGACTCAAATCAAATATGAATCAAATGCAATTTAAAAGCAATGTTCCAAGATAAGGTCAGATCAAACTTAGGTCAAACCCAAATAAAGTTCGATATGGAGCATTTCTCTAAGGTCAGGTTGGATTGCTCTAAGATGAATCAAGTTCAATATCGAGTGATGCTGCATGATCAGGTTAGATCAAACATTGATCAAGTCTAATTTTGAGTGTTGCTCCAAGATTAGGGTAGGCTCGATGAAATAATGATAATACCCAAATCAAGTTTAATCGAGAGCGTTGCACTGAGATTGGGTTTGATCAAACATAGATTAAAACCGAATCAGATCAAATCTAAAGCGTTGCCCTAAAATCGGGTTTGATAAAACAACAAACCTAAATCAAGTCTATTTTAGAGTGTTGCTTTAATATCGGGTTAGTTTAAACCAAGATGGAGCCCAAATTAAATTTAATATGAAGCATTGCTTCGAGATCAAGTTAGATCAAACTATGATCGAACCTGAATCAAGTTAAATTAGGAGCATTGTTCCAAGATCAAGTTAGATCAAACCCGAATCGAGTTCAATTTAGGGTGTCACTCCATGATTAGTTTAGATCAAATAAGATCAAACCCGAATCAATTTCAATCTAAAACATTATAATATGATCAGCCTAGATCGAACTTTGATCTCTTTTCAATCAACTCTAATCATGAATGTTGCTTCAAGATTGGGTTAATGAAACTTAAATCAAACCCGAATCAAGTTTGATCTAGAGCATTGCTTTAAATCAAACTAAAATCAAGTTCAATCGAAGCATTACTCCATGATTGGACTAGATCTAACCTACATCAAGCTAAATGAAGTTCAATCTGGAGCGTTGCTACAAGATCTGGCCAAATCAAGGCTAAATCAATTTGAATTTGGAATGTTGCTCTAAGTTCGGATTGGATCAAACTTAGATCAAACATGAGTCAAGTCCAATTGGAAGTGATGCTCCAAGATCGGGTCGAGCCAAACTTAGATCAAATTCCAAAATAAGTCCAATCCAAGCATTGCAACAAGACCAGGTTAGATCAAATTAGTTGATCCACATGAATCAAGTCTAATTCGCAGCACTGCTCCAAGAAAAGGTTTTGGATTAATATAGATCAAACCCAAATCAAGTCAAATCGAGAGCGTTGCTCGAGGATAGAGTTGATCAAACTTATATCAAACCCGAATCAAGTCCAATCTGGATTCTATTATTTGATCGAATTCAATCAAACTTCGATCAAACCCCAATCAAGTTCAATTTAAGGGTGGATTAAACTCAAATCAAACCCGGAACAAATCAAATATGTAACATTGCTCTAGGATCGGATTCGTCTAACTTTGATCAAATCGGAATTAAGTTCAATATCGAGCCTTGATCTTAGATCGAGCTTGATCAAAGCAAGATCAAAACCCAAATCAAGTCCAACGTAGAGCATTCCTCAAAGATCGTATTGGATCAAACTTATATCAATCTCGATCGAATTAAGTGAAATATGTTGTTGCATTCCTCCAAGATTGATTTGGTTCAGACTCAAATCAAATATGAATCAAATGCAATTTAAATGCATTGTTCCAAGATAAGGTTGGATCAAACTTAGGTCAAACCCAAATAAAGTTCGATATGGAGCATTTCTCTAAGGTCGGGTTGGATTGCTCTAAGATGAATCAAGTTCAATATGGAGTGATGCTGCATGATCAGGTTAGATCAAACATTGATCAAGTCCAATTTTGAGTGTTGCTCCAAGATTAGGGTAGGCTCGATGAAATAATAATAATACCCAAATCAAGTTTAATCGAGAGCGTTGCACTGAGATTGGGTTTGATCAAACATATATTAAAACCGGATCAGATCAAATCTAAAGCGTTGCCCTAAAATCGGGTTTGATAAAACAACAAACCTAAATCAAGTCTATTTTAGAGTGTTGCTTCAAGATCGGGTTAGTTTAAACCAAGATGGAGCCCAAATTAAGTATAATAATATGAAGCATTGCTTCGAGATCAAGTTAGATCAAACTATGATCGAACCTGAATCAAGTTAAATTAGGAGCATTGTTCCAAGATCAAGTTAGATCAAACCCGAATCGAGTTCAATTTAGAGTGTCACTCCATGATTAGTTTAGATCAAACCTGAATCAATTTCAATCTAAAACATTATAATATGATCAGCCTAGATCAAACTTTGATCTCTTTTCAATCAACTCCAATCATGAATGTTGCTTCAGGATTGGGTTAATGAAACTTAAATCAAACCCGAATCAAGTTCGATCTAGAGCATTGCTTTAAATCAAACTAAAATCAAGTTCAATCGAAGCATTACTCCATGATTGGACTAGATCTAACCTACATCAAGCTAAATGAAGTTCAATCTGGAGCGTTGCTACAAGATCGGGCCAAATCAAGGCTAAATCAATTTGAATTTGGAATGTTGCTCTAAGTTCGGATTGGATCAAACTTAGATCAAACCTGAGTCAAGTCCAATTGGAAGTGATGCTCCAAGATCGGGTCGAGCCAAACTTAGATCAAATTCCAAAATAAGTCCAATCCAAAGCATTGCAATAAGACCAGGTTAGATCAAATTAGATCCACATGAATCAAGTCTAATTTGCAGCACTCTAAGAAAAGGGTTGGATTAATATAGATCAAACCCAAATCAAGTCAAATCGAGAGCGTTGCTCGAGGATCGAGTTGGATCAAACTTATATCAAACCCGAATCAAGTCCAATCTGGATTCTATTGTTAGATCGAATTCAATCAAACTTCGATCAAACCCCAATCAAGTTCAATTTAAAGCATTGCTCTAAGATAAGGGTGGATTAAACTCAAATAAAACCTGGAACAAATCAAATATGTAACATTGCTCTAGGATCTGATTCGACTAAACTTTGATCAAATCGGAATTAAGTTCAATATCGAGCCTTGATCTTAGATCGAGCTTGATCAAAGCAAGATCAAAACCCAAATCAAGTCCATGTAGAGCATTCCTCAAAGATCGTATTGGATCAAACTTATATCAATCTCGATCGAATTAAGTGAAATATGTTGCATTCCTCCAAGATTGATTTGGTTTAGACTCAAATCAAATATGAATCAAATGCAATTTAAAAGCATTGTTCCAAGATAAGGTCGGATCAAACTTAGGTCAAACCCAAATAAAGTTCGATATGGAGCATTTCTCTAAGGTCAGGTTGGATTGCTCTAAGATGAATCAAGTTCAATATCGAGTGATGCTGCATGATCAGGTTAGATCAAACATTGATCAAGTCTAATTTTGAGTGTTGCTCCAAGATTAGGATAGGCTCGATGAAATAATGATAATACCCAAATCAAGTTTAATCGAGAGCGTTGCACTGAGATTGGTTTGATCAAACATAGATTAAAATCGAATCAGATCAAATCTAAAGCGTTGCCCTAAAATCGGGTTTGATAAAACAACAAACCTAAATCAAGTCTATTTTAGAGTGTTGCTTTAATATCGGTTAGTTTAAACCAAGATGGAGCCCAAATTAAATTTAATAATATGAAGCATTGCTTCGTGATCAAGTTAGATCAAACTATGAT
This sequence comes from Calamus simplicifolius, assembly GCA_900491605.1. Taxonomy (NCBI): domain Eukaryota; kingdom Viridiplantae; phylum Streptophyta; class Magnoliopsida; order Arecales; family Arecaceae; genus Calamus; species Calamus simplicifolius. The sequence goes on along the minus strand of UESW01000802.1, from coordinate 14,012 downwards.
CGAACCTGAATCAAGTTAAATTAGGAGCATTGTTCCAAGATCAAGTTAGATCAAACCCGAATCGAGTTCAATTTAGGGTGTCACTCCATGATTAGTTTAGATCAAATAAGATCAAACCCGAATCAATTTCAATCTAAAACATTATAATATGATCAGCCTAGATCGAACTTTGATCTCTTTTCAATCAACTCTAATCATGAATGTTGCTTCAAGATTGGGTTAATGAAACTTAAATCAAACCCGAATCAAGTTTGATCTAGAGCATTGCTTTAAATCAAACTAAAATCAAGTTCAATCGAACCATTACTCCATGATTGGACTAGATCTAACCTACATCAAGCTAAATGAAGTTCAATCTGGAGCGTTGCTATAAGATCTGGCCAAATCAAGGCTAAATCAATTTGAATTTGGAATGTTGCTCTAAGTTCGGATTGGATCAAACTTAGATCAAACATGAGTCAAGTCCAATTGGAAGTGATGCTCCAAGATCGGGTCGAGCCAAACTTAGATCAAATTCCAAAATAAGTCCAATCCAATGCATTGCAACAAGACCAGTTAGATCAAATTAGTTGATCCACATGAATCAAGTCTAATTCGCAGCACTGCTCCAAGAAAAGGTTTTTGGATTAATATAGATCAAACCCAAATCAAGTCAAATCGAGAGCGTTGCTCGAGGATAGAGTTGATCAAACTTATATCAAACCCGAATCAAGTCCAATCTGGATTCTATTATTTGATCGAATTCAATCAAACTTCGATCAAACCCCAATCAAGTTCAATTTAAGGGTGGATTAAACTCAAATCAAACCCGGAACAAATCAAATATGTAACATTTCTCTAGGATCAGATTCGTCTATACTTTGATCAAATCGGAATTAAGTTCAATATCGAGCCTTGATCTTAGATCGAGCTTGATCAAAGCAAGATCAAAACCCAAATCAAGTCCAACGTAGAGCATTCCTCAAAGATCGTATTGGATCAAACTTATATCAATCTCGATCGAATTAAGTGAAATATGTTGTTGCATTCCTCCAAGATTGATTTGGTTCAGACTCAAATCAAATATGAATCAAATGCAATTTAAATGCATTGTTCCAAGATAAGGTTGGATCAAACTTAGGTCAAACCCAAATAAAGTTTGATATGGAGCATTTCTCTAAGGTCGGGTTGGATTGCTCTAAGATGAATCAAGTTCAATATGGAGTGATGCTGCATGGTTAGATCAAACATTGATCAAGTCCAATTTTGAGTGTTGCTCCAAGATTAGGGTAGGCTCGATGAAATAATAATAATACCCAAATCAAGTTTAATCGAGAGCGTTGCACTGAGATTGGGTTTGATCAAACATATATTAAAACCGGATCAGATCAAATCTAAAGCGTTGCCCTAAAATCGGGTTTGATAAAACAACAAACCTAAATCAAGTCTATTTTAGAGTGTTGCTTCAAGATCGGGTTAGTTTAAACCAAGATGGAGCCCAAATTAAGTATAATAATATGAAGTATTGCTTCGAGATCAAGTTAAATCAAACTATGATCGAACCTGAATCAAGTTAAATTAGGAGCATTGCTCCAAGATCAAGTTAGATCAAACCCGAATCGAGTTCAATTTAGAGTGTCACTCCATGATTAGTTTAGATCAAACCTGAATCAATTTCAATCTAAAACATTATAATATGATCAGCCTAGATCAAACTTTGATCTCTTTTCAATCAACTCCAATCATGAATGTTGCTAGGCACTCCTCATGAATGTTGCTAGGCACTTGGAGGAAAATCCTCAAGATGCGGGGAAGAGTGAAGAGTTTCATCTCTGTTGACGTGGGGAATGGCGATAATTCCTCCCTATGGTTTGACTCTTGGAGACCCCAGGGTCCTATATGTTCCTCTCCCCACGCTAGAGTTATTACTGACTCGGGTCTTTCCATTGATGCAAAGGTTAGTGCTATTATCTCTTCTGGAACCTGGAGGTGGCCTGCTGCGAATTCTATTGATTTGGTCACTCTGAAAGGCGAATCCTGTTCACTTCCTCCTCCTGATTGCAGTCGTCAGGATAAGTTTTTATGGGATGGGTCTCCCGGATTCTCTATAAAAGAGTTTGGAATTCTCTCCGGACTCCTTCCCAGCGGGTCTACTGGGCTCATTTGGTTTGGTTTAAGCTTCATGTTCCTAGGCACTCCATCTTATGGTTAGCTATTAAAGGTAGACTCACTACTCAGGATCGTCTGCTATCTTTTGGCATTCTCGGTCACATGACTTGCTCCCTATGTCAAGGTCATTCTGAGGACCATGGTCATCTATTTTTAGCTGCCCCTTTTCTGCTCGGGTTTGGCAGTCCATTGCGTCTATATGTGGTCTAGCGCACTATCCTTCTACTTGGGAGAGACTGAAGCCGTGGATTAGTAGGAAACTCAAAGGGTCTTCTCTCCTATCCTGTGTCAGCAGACTTGCCTTTGGGAGCTGTGTATTTTATTTGGAATGAAAGGAACTATCGCATGCAGGGCGACCTCCTCTCACCGAAAAAGGTATTGTTATAAAGATTATGGATTCGGTCAGGCTAAAGCTGGAAGGTGCAAAGTTCCCCAGGAATACTGCAAATCTCCAATTGATGGATAGGTGGCAGTTATCCCCTTCTCTCCTGTGCTGATCTCTTTTCGGTGCTCATCTACTGAGTTATTTTGTTAGGTTCTGGATGTAATCCGGGCTGATTTACTTTTGAGGTCTTTACCTCTTGCTGGATGTATTCCTTTGGTTTTCTTTTGAGGTCTGACTTTCTTTTGAGGTCTACCTCTCTTCGGTTTTGTCCCGATCTTATGTACCAATTATAGCTAATCAATACAATTCACCCCATTTAACTTTCAAAAAAAAAAAAAAAAAAGTTAGATCAAACTATGATCGAACCTGAATCAAGTTAAATTAGGAGCATTGTTCCAAGATCAAGTTAGATCAAACCCGAATCGAGTTCAATTTAGGGTGTCACTCCATGATTAGTTTAGATCAAATAAGATCAAACCCGAATCAATTTCAATCTAAAAACATTATAATATGATCAGCCTAGATCGAACTTTGATCTCTTTTCAATCAACTCTAATCATGAATGTTGCTTCAAGATTGGGTTAATGAAACTTAAATCAAACCCGAATCAAGTTTGATCTAGAGCATTGCTTTAAATCAAACTAAAATCAAGTTCAATCGAAGCATTACTCCATGATTGGACTAAATCTAACCTACATCAAGCTAAATGAAGTTCAATCTGGAGCGTTGCTACAAGATCTGGCCAAATCAAGGCTAAATCAATTTGAATTTGGAATGTTGCTCTAAGTTCGGATTGGATCAAACTTAGATCAAACATGAGTCAAGTCCAATTGGAAGTGATGCTCCAAGATCGGGTCGAGCCAAACTTAGATCAAATTCCAAAATAAGTCCAATCCAATGCATTACAACAAGACCAGGTTAGATCAAATTAGTTGATCCACATGAATCAAGTCTAATTCGCAGCACTGCTCCAAGAAAAGGTTTTTGGATTAATATAGATCAACCCAAATCAAGTCAAATCGAGAGCGTTGCTCGAGGATAGAGTTGATCAAACTTATATCAAACCCGAATCAAGTCCAATCTGGATTCTATTATTTGATCGAATTCAATCAAACTTCGATCAAACCCCAATCAAGTTCAATTTAAGGGTGGATTAAACTCAAATCAAACCCGGAACAAATCAAATATGTAACATTTCTCTAGGATCGGATTCGTCTATACTTTGATCAAATCGGAATTAAGTTCAATATCGAGCCTTGATCTTAGATCGAGCTTGATCAAAGCAAGATCAAAACCCAAATCAAGTCCAACGTAGAGCATTCCTCAAAGATCGTATTGGATCAAACTTATATCAATCTCGATCGAATTAAGTGAAATATGTTGTTGCATTCCTCCAAGATTGATTTGGTTCAGACTCAAATCAAATATGAATCAAATGCAATTTAAATGCATTGTTCCAAGATAAGGTTGGATCAAACTTAGGTCAAACCCAAATAAAGTTCGATATGGAGCATTTCTCTAAGGTCGGGTTGGATTGCTCTAAGATGAATCAAGTTCAATATGGAGTGATGCTGCATGATCAGGTTAGATCAAACATTGATCAAGTCCAATTTTGAGTGTTGCTCCAAGATTAGGGTAGGCTCGATGAAATAATAATACCCAAATCAGTTTAATCGAGAGCGTTGCACTGAGATTGGGTTTGATCAACATATATTAAACCGGATCAGATCAAATCTAAAGCATTGCCCTAAAATCGGGTTTGATAAAACAACAAACCTAAATCAAGTCTATTTTAGAGTGTTGCTTCAAGATCGGGTTAGTTTAAACCAAGAGCCCAAATTAAGTATAATAATATGAAGCATTGCTTCGAGATCAAGTTAAATCAAACTATGATCAAACTTGGAGGAAAATTCTCAAGCTTAGGGAAAGAGTGAAGGGCTTCATCTCTATCAAAGTGGGGAATGGTGAGAATACCTCTCTATGGTTTGACTCTTGGAGACCTCTTGGACCTATTTGTTCTTCCCCCAATGCTAGAGTTATTTTGGATTCGGGTCTTTCCAAGGATGCAAAAGTCAGCGCCATCCTCTCTGATGGCATCTGGAGATGGCCAGCTGCTAATTCCTTCGATCTGATTACTTTGAATGATGAAGCTCGATCTCTCCCTCTGCCTGATTGCAGCCACCTAGATAAGGTTCTTTGGGATGGATCTTGTGATTTTTCTATTAAAAGGGTTTGGAATTGCCTTCGCATCACCGGTTGACTGGGCTCATCTTCTTTGGTTTAAGCATCATGTTCCTCGTCATTCCTTCATTTCATGGTTAGCATTTAGAGGCAGGCTCTCTACCCAGGACCGCCTTCAATCTTTTGGTATTCACTGTCTCTCTTCATGTATTTGCCATGGCACTACTGAGGACATAACCATCTGTTTTTAATTGCTCATTCTCCCATCGGATCTGGACTTCCATTGCCGGTAAGTGCGCCTTGAGGTATAATTCTTCTTCTTTAGGGCAGTTAAGGCAGTGGCTTTGCAGAAGCATCAAAGGTTCCTCTCTCCACTCCACCATCTGCAGACTTGCTCTGTGAGCTTCTTTGTACTTCATTTGGCATGAAAGGAACTCTCGCAGTCATGGGAATCGACCTCTTAATGAAGTTGGTATTATCTCTAAGATTATGGATTTGGTTAGAATGAGTTTGGATGGCACAACTTTTCCTAGTAACGATGCTAATCTACATGATCATCTGCTGGCAGCTCTCTCCTTCGCTTTTGAGATAACTTGTCTCGTTTCCTACTGATTTAGGTCCACTTTTCGGATGTTTCTTTTTTTGTATGGTTCCTCATGTCGGGGGCTGTAGCTCATTTTCGGGGGATGTAATCCCGCTGTTTGCTTCCTGTTTCCTTTGGGGTTCGCCCCGTGATCTTGTACCTACTTCTTCTTTCCATTAGCAATACATCTTACACTTTAACTTTCAAAAAAAAAAAATAAATAAATAAATCAAACTATGATCGAACCTGAATCAAGTTAAATTAGGAGCATTGCTCCAAGATCAAGTTAGATCAAACCCGAATCGAGTTCAATTTAGAGTGTCACTCCATGATTAGTTTAGATCAAACCTGAATCAATTTCAATCTAAAACATTATAATATGATCAGCCTAGATCAAACTTTGATCTCTTTTCAATCAACTCCAATCATGAATGTTGCTTCAGGATTGGGTTAATGAAACATAAATCAAACCCGAATCAAGTTCGATCTAGAGCATTGCTTTAAATCAAACTAAAATCAAGTTCAATCGAACCATTACTCCATGATTGGACTAGATCTAACCTACATCAAGCTAAATGCGCAGGGGCCATGCTAATCTTCTCTGTATCGTTCCAATTTTAGCAGGGGCCATGCTAAATAACTTTCAAAAAAAAAAAAAAAATACATCAAGCTAAATGAAGTTCAATCTGGAGCATTGCTACAAGATCGGGCCAAATCAAGGGCTAAATCAATTTGAATTTGGAATGTTGCTCTAAGTTCGGATTGGATCAAACTTAGATCAAACTTGAGTCAAGTCCAATTGGAAGTGATGCTCCAAGATCGGGTCGAGCCAAACTTATATCAAATTCCAAAATAAGTCCAATCCAAAGCATTGCAATAAGACCAGGTTAGATCAAATTAGATCCACATGAATCAAGTCTAATTTGCAGCACTGCTCTAAGAAAAGGTTGTTGGATTAATATAGATCAAACCCAAATCAAGTCAAATCGAGAGCGTGCTCGAGGATCGAATTGGATCAAACTTATATCAAACCCGAATCAAGTCTAATCTGGAATCTATGGTTAGATCGAATTCAATCAAACTTCGATCAAACCCCAATCAAGTTCAATTTAAAGCATTGCTCTAAGATAAGGGTGGATTAAACTCAAATAAAACCTGGAACAAATCAAATATGTAACATTGCTCTAGGATCTGATTCGACTAAACTTTGATCAAATCGGAATTAAGTTCAATATCGAGCCTTGATCTTAGATCGAGCTTGTTCAAAGCAAGATCAAAACCCAAATCAAGTCCAGTGTAGAGCATTCCTCAAAGATCGTATTGGATCAAACTTATATCATCTCGATCGAATTAAGTGAAATATGTTGCATTCCTCCAAGATTGATTTGGTTTAGACTCAAATCAAATATGAATCAAATGCAATTAAAAGCAATGTTCCAAGATAAGGTCAGATCAAACTTAGGTCAAACCCAAATAAAGTTCGATATGGAGCATTTCTCTAAGGTCAGGTTTTTTTTTTTTTTTGAAAGGTAAAGTATGAAATGTATTAATAAAGTGAGAATGAAAGTACAGGTACTTCGGGTAGACCCCGGAGTAACTAAGAGGCCCAAAAGCGATAGATCCACGCGATAGATCCACAAAAGGGAAAGATCCCTAGACTAAAGGGGAACAAACATCTGAAAACAGACGTGACGTGATCACATAGAAATCAACACAAAAGGATCAACTAGAAATGGAGGGAGAGAGCTGCCACCGATCAATCAATCGTTGGTGACCGTCCTTCTTTGGGAAGATAGCACCATCCAAACTCGACCTAACTGACTCCATTATTTTAGAAAGAATCCCAGCTTCATTGAGAGGTCTTGTGCCATGCTTGCGAGAGTTCCTTTCAAGCCAAATTTGGTATACAGAAGCCCCCAGAGCCAGTCTACGAATAATGCAAAGAAGGGAGTTGCCTTTGATGATCCTACACAGCCAAGGCGTTAAGAGATCCCATGAAGTAGGATAATGCTGAAAGTCGCACAAATTGGCAATAGAAGACCATATCCGAAAGGAAACCGAGCAGTTGAAGAAGAGATGGTTGTGATCCTCAGTATGGTCATTGCATAGAAAGCAGTTTAAATTACAGAGAATACCGAAGAGTGAAGGTGATCCTGAGTAGAGAGTCTGCCGCGAATCGCTAACCATAAAAGGAAGGAGTGCCTCGGGACATGATGCTTAAACCATAGTAGGTGAGCCCAATCAGCACGATTGTTATGAGCACGGATACAGTTCCAAACTCTTTTAATGGAGAAGTCGGTGGAACCATCCCAAAGAAGCTGATCTGGATGACTACAGTCGGGTAGAGCAAGAGATCTAGTCTCAATCTTCAATTGAAAGAGCTCGATAGAATTTGCAGCAGGCCAGTTCCAGAGACCAGAGGAGAGGATGTCACTGACCTTTGCATCAATGGTGAGACCAGAATCAGAAATAACTCTGGCATTTGAGGAAGTGCAGATAGGTCCAAGACTACTCCAAGAATCAAACCAAAGAGAGGTAGAAGCTCCATTCCCAACTCTGACTGTGATGTAGGCCTTTACTCTATCCCGAAGCTTAAGGATTTTCCTCCAAGTCCACGAGCAATTCCATGGAACTTTAGCAACCCAAAAGTGATCTTTATGAAGCAGATTCTTCTTTACCCACGCTGCCCACAGAGATTTAGAGCAGGGCTTGCATAATAACCAGATATAACGGGTCATGGAGGCATAATTCCAGTCTCTTATTTTTTGATCCCCAGTCCCCCTTCATCTTTTGGGCAAGAGATGTCCGACCATGCTACTTTGGCTCCATTGCGGTTCAAAGAACATCCCTTCCATAAAAAAGCCGATAGAATCCCTTCAATATCTTTGAGAACCTTAACTGGGAGAATGAAATGAGAACTCCAAAAAGACTGGATACTGAATAATACAGATTGAATGAGCTGTAACCTTCCAGCATAGGAGAGGAAACGATTTGTCCAGAGCTTGATCCTCTTCAGAATGCGGTCAACAAGAGCATGGCAATCGATAGCTCTAAGCTTCGAGGAGATCAAAGGAACCCCCAGATATCTGATGGGAAAGGAGCCAAGCTTGAAGCCAATGAAGTTAACAAGATCATGATTAGACTCCACCGGCAGTCCTGAAATAAAGATAGAACTTTTGGCATTATTTGGGACCAATCCGGAGAGAGAAGAGAAGGTATCCAGAGCATCCTTCACAACTGTAATGGAGTTCAGATCGCCGCGACAGAAAACCAGCAGATCATCAGCAAAGCATAAATGAGTAATTCTGGAATCCCGACATCTCAAGTGGTATTTGAAAGAAGAAGAAGCCCTAATTTTTTGATCAAGAATCCGAGAGAGGACATCCATGCAGATAACAAATAAGTATGGTGAGATGGGATCACCTTGACGGAGACCTTTCTTCCCTTCAAAGAATCCATTAAGTTCACCATTGATTGCAATAGAATACCTGGCAGAAGTGACACAGGCTTTGATCCAGCCGATGAAAATGAGAGGAAATCCAAGCAGTCGAAGAGAATCCCAGAGAAAGTCCCAACGAACAGAATCAAATGCTTTCATTATATCAATTTTGAGGACGCAGTTCGGGGAGGAGGTGAAACGATGGTAACCGCGAATTAGCTCCTGAGCCATAAGAATGTTGTCTCCAATATGCCTTCCCTGAACAAAAGCGGACTGTGCCTCATTAATAAAAGACGGTAGGACTTCCTTTAACCTTCTCTAAGGTCAGGTTGGATTGCTCTAAGATGAATCAAGTTCAATATCGAGTGATGCTGCATGATCAGGTTAGATCAAACATTGATCAAGTCTAATTTTGAGTGTTGCTCCAAGATTAGGGTAGGCTCGATGAAATAATGATAATACCCAAATCAAGTTTAATCGAGAGCGTTGCACTGAGATTGGGTTTGATCAAACATAGATTAAAACCGAATCAGATCAAATCTAAAGCGTTGCCCTAAAATCGGGTTTGATAAAACAACAAACCTAAATCAAGTCTATTTAGAGTGTGCTTTAATATCGGGTTAGTTTAAACCAAGATGGAGCCCAAATTAAATTTAATAATATGAAGCATTGCTTCGAGATCAAGTTAGATCAAACTATGATCGAACCTGAATCAAGTTAAATTAGGAGCATTGTTCCAAGATCAAGTTAGATCAAACCCGAATCGAGTTCAATTTAGGGTGTCACTCCATGATTAGTTTAGATCAAATAAGATCAAACCCGAATCAATTTCAATCTAAAAACATTATAATATAATCAGCCTAGATCGAACTTTGATCTCTTTTCAATCAACTCTAATCATGAATGTTGCTTCAAGATTGGGTTAATGAAACTTAAATCAAACCCGAATCAAGTTTGATCTAGAGCATTGCTTTAAATCAAACTAAAATCAAGTTCAATCGAAGCATTACTCCATGATTGGACTAGATCTAACCTACATCAAGCTAAATGAAGTTCAATCTGGAGCGTTGCTACAAGATCTGGCCAAATCAAGGCTAAATCAATTTGAATTTGGAATGTTGCTCTAAGTTCGGATTGGATCAAACTTAGATCAAACATGAGTCAAGTCCAATTGGAAGTGATGCTCCAAGATCGGGTCGAGCCAAACTTAGATCAAATTCCAAAATAAGTCCAATCCAATGCATTGCAACAAGACCAGGTTAGATCAAATTAGTTGATCCACATGAATCAAGTCTAATTCGCAGCACTGCTCCAAGAAAAGGTTTTTGGATTAATATAGATCAATCCCAAATCAAGTCAAATCGAGAGCGTTGCTCGAGGATAGAGTTGATCAAACTTATATCAAACCCGAATCAAGTCCAATCTGGATTCTATTATTTGATCGAATTCAATCAAACTTCGATCAAACCCCAATCAAGTTCAATTTAAGGGTGGATTAAACTCAAATCAAACCCGGAACAAATCAAATATGTAACATTTCTCTAGGATCGGATTCGTCTATACTTTGATCAAATCGGAATTAAGTTCAATATCGAGCCTTGATCTTAGATCGAGCTTGATCAAAGCAAGATCAAAACCCAAATCAAGTCCAACGTAGAGCATTCCTCAAAGATCGTATTGGATCAAACTTATATCAATCTCGATCGAATTAAGTGAAATATGTTGTTGCATTCCTCCAAGATTGATTTGGTTCAGACTCAAATCAAATATGAATCAAATGCAATTTAAATGCATTGTTCCAAGATAAGGTTGGATCAAACTTAGGTCAAACCCAAATAAAGTTCGATATGGAGCATTTCTCTAAGGTCGGGTTGGATTGCTCTAAGATGAATCAAGTTCAATATGGAGTGATGCTGCATGATCAGGTTAGATCAAACATTGATCAAGTCCAATTTTGAGTGTTGCTCCAAGATTAGGGTAGGCTCGATGAAATAATAATACCCAAATCAAGTTTAATCGAGAGCGTTGCACTGAGATTGGGTTTGATCAAACATATATTAAAACCGGATCAGATCAAATCTAAAGCGTTGCCCTAAAATCGGGTTTGATAAAACAACAAACCTAAATCAAGTCTATTTTAGAGTGTTGCTTCAAGATCGGGTTAGTTTAAACCAAGATGGAGCCCAAATTAAGTATAATAATATGAAGCATTGCTTCGAGATGAAGTTAAATCAAACTATGATCGAACCTGAATCAAGTTAAATTAGGAGCATTGCTCCAAGATCAAGTTAGATCAAACCCGAATCGAGTTCAAGTTAGATCAAACTCCATGATTAGTTTAGATCAAACCTGAATCAATTTCAATCTAAAACATTATAATATAATCAGCCTAGATCAAACTTTGATCTCTTTTCAATCAACTCCAATCATGAATGTTGCTTCAGGATTGGGTTAATGAAACATAAATCAAACCCGAATCAAGTTCGATCTAGAGCATTGCTTTAAATCAAACTAAAATCAAGTTCAATCGAACCATTACTCCATGATTGGACTAGATCTAACCTACATCAAGCTAAATGAAGTTCAATCTGGAGCGTTGCTACAAGATCGGGCCAAATCAAGGGCTAAATCAATTTGAATTTGGAATGTTGCTCTAAGTTCGGATTGGATCAAACTTAGATCAAACCTGAGTCAAGTCCAATTGGAAGTGATGCTCCAAGATCGGGTCGAGCCAAACTTATATCAAATTCCAAAATAAGTCCAATCCAAAGCATTGCAATAAGACCAGGTTAGATCAAATTAGATCCACATGAATCAAGTCTAATTTGCAGCACTGCTCTAAGAAAAGGTTGTTGGATTAATATAGATCAAACCCAAATCAAGTCAAATCGAGAGCATTGCTCGAGGATCGAATTGGATCAAACTTATATCAAACCCGAATCAAGTCTAATCTGGAATCTATTGTTAGATCGAATTCAATCAAACTTCGATCAAACCCCAATCTTTTTTTTTTTTTTTGAAAGGTAAAGTATGAAATGTATTAATAATGTGAGGATGAAAGTACAGGTACTCAGGGTAATCCCCGGAGTAACTAAAAGGCCCAAAAGGGATAGATCCACAAAAAGGGAAACATCCCTAGACTAAAAGGGAACAAACATCTGAGAACAGACGTGATGGGATCACAGAGAAATCAACACAAAAGGATCAACTAGAAATGGAGGGAGAGAGCTGCCACCTATCAATCAAGCGTTGGTGACCATCCTTCTTTGGGAAGACAGCACCATCCAAACTCGCCCTAACTGACTCCAATATTTTGGAAAGAATCCCAGCTTCATTAAGAGGCCTTTGGCCATGCTTGCGAGAGTTCCTTTCAAGCCAAATTAGGTACAAAGAAGCCCCCAGAGCCAGTCTGCGAATAATGGAAAGAAGGGAGTTGCCTTTGATGTTCCTGCATAGCCACGGCGTCAAGAGCTCCCAAGAAGAAGGATAATGCTGAAAGTCACACAAACTGGCAATAGAAGACCATATCCGAAAGGAATACGAGAATCAAGTTTAAGTGAGAGCGTTCACTGAGATGGGTTTATATTAAAACCGGATCAGATCAAATCTAAAGCGTTGCCCTAAAATCAGGTTTGATAAAACAACAAACCTAAATCAAGTTTAGATATCGGGTTAAACCAAGATGGAGCCCAAATTAAGTATAATATGAAGTATTGCTTCGAGATCAAGTTAAATCAAACTATGATCGAACCTGAATCAAGTTAAATTAGGAGCATTGCTCCAAGATCAAGTTAGATCAAACCCGAATCGAGTTCAATTTAGAGTGTCACTCCATGATTAGTTTAGATCAAACCTGAATCAATTTCAATCTAAACATTATAATATGATCAGCCTAGATCAAACTTTGATCTCTTTTCAATTTATGTTGCTAACTCCTCATGTTGCTAGGCACTTGGAGAAAATCCTCAAGATGCGGGGAAGAGTGAAGAGTTTCATCTCTGTTGACGTGGGGAATGGCGATAATTCCTCCCTATGGTTTGACTCTTGGAGACCCCAGGGTCCTATATGTTCCTCTCCCCACGCTAGAGTTATTACTGACTCGGGTCTTTCCATTGATGCAAAGGTTAGTGCTATTATCTCTTCTGGAGATCGAACTGATGTCACTCTGAATCCTGAATTCAGTCTCAGGAAATTAGGAGCAGTTTGGTCCAAGTCTACTCAATGTTTAGGCATCACAACTCCCTGATTCTGAGTGTCAATTTCCAGGGCTGTGGCAGCCTCTCATGATTAGTTTTTAGATCAACTATCCATGAATCAATTTTCTGGAATCTAAACATTATGATGGATATGATCCCCTTCTCTCCTGTGCTGAGCTACTGAGTTATTTTGTTAGGTTCTGGATGTAATCCGGGCTGAACTTTTGAGGTCTTACCTCTTGCTGGATGTATTCCTTTTCTTTTGAGGTCTGACTTTCAGGTCTACCTCTTCTCCCGATCTTATGTACCAATTATGAATGTTGCTTCAGGATTGGGTTAATGAAACATAAATCAACCCGAATCAAGTTCGATCTAGAGCATTGCTTTAAATCAAACTAAAATCAAGTTCAATCGAACCATTACTCCATGATTGGACTAGATCTAACCTACATCAAGCTAAATGAAGTTCAATCTGGAGCGTTGCTACAAATCGGGCCAAATCAAGGGCTAAATCAATTTGAATTTGGAATGTTGCTCTAAGTTCGGATTGGATCAAACTTAGATCAAACCTGAGTCAAGTCCAATTGGAAGTGATGCTCCAAGATCGGGTCGAGCCAAACTTATATCAAATTCCAAAATAAGTCCAATCCAAAGTGCAATAAGACCAGGTTAGATCAAATTAGATCCACATGAATCAAGTCTAATTTGCAGCACTGCTCTAAGAAAAGGTTGTTGGATTAATATAGATCAAACCCAAATCAAGTCAAATCGAGAGCGTTGCTCGAGGATCGAATTGGATCAAACTTATATCAAACCCGAATCAAGTCTAATTTGGAATCTATTGTTAGATCGAATTCAATCAAACTTCGATCAAACCCCAATCAAGTTCAATTTAAGGGTGGATTAAACTCAAATCAAACCGAAACAAATCAAATATGTAACATTCTCTAGGATCGGATTCGTCTATACTTTGATCAAATCGGAATTAAGTTCAATATCGAGCCTTGATCTTAGATCAAGCTTGATCAAAGCAAGATCAAAACCCAAATCAAGTCCAACGTAGAGCATTCCTCAAAGATC